>JAQGAS010000587.1:0-42214 GCA_034686365.1 Pachymerium ferrugineum | reverse complement strand
ATTATAAGTTGACAATGTATTACCAACAAAATGTTTTGCTCGTTTCAAAAGATGCAGCAGAAGATCGTAAATCTGATACAAAATCATTAATCTTTCCGGGTTCATCTAAATACAAACGACAGTATAGCAATCAATAGTAGTCGCAATAAATTGTACTTACGGAAAAATCTTTTTGCGGACTCAGCATCGTTCTTGCATTTCGATATGCTTGGCGAAAACTATTACTAGGAACCAGATTTACAAGTAAAACAGCTGCAGCTGATAGATAAAATAAAGATAGTAAGCATCAACTAGTTAAAAATGGATATCCATCTTTTACCATGGCGAACTCTTTGATTCACATGAGCAATTAAAAAATGTTCCACCCACGACTCCATATTTGATAACACCCAAGTGTGAGCGATCCTTTATTTCGAGGCACTTGAATTGCTGCGGACAGTTGTCAGCAACCCTACAACAAATTAATATGTACTATTGCAAAATAATAAGCGAAAAGTTATCACTAAAACGTACTTCCCATATTCTTTGCAGAATCAGATTGGTGAAAGAAGGTTAATAAATTTTTACGAAAATTGTTTTCCGCAAAATAAATTTACAATGATTAGTCTTATTTGAACATTTGGTCAATGCATTAACTGCTTAAAATATTACATAATTAATTTCAAAATTAGTACAATTTGCGGGAACTAAGGTTTCCACAATATATACCCATTGTAAGAAAAATATACATAAATACGAGTATGTCTCATCTACCGTTGGCAATGGTTCAATTCTATTCAAAAATTATACCTGAAAAATTAAATAAAAAAATTTATTAAAAAAATTCCACTTTATTTAAAACTTGCTTGTCAAAGTTCTGAAACTCGGTTCAGCGTAAATATCACATTGTGTTGCAATCGTTTTGAATAATTTCTCAAGTTAAGTCCCTCCCATTTTATATATTAGTTTGATAACGACCTGCATTCTGTGCTGCCATCTGAAAAGTATTTTATAAACACAAATGAAATGTATTTTTAGTTTAATACAATACTAAATTAAAACTTTAAGCGAGTTATACCCGGACTAGAAAACTTTACTTTTAAGGGTTGCAAGGTTACGGTGCAAGGTTACCTCGCTATAAAAAAAATTATATTATGAAAACCAATTCAATCTTGAGATAGTTACCTTTGGGTGGAGGAACCTGCATGAAATACCTGCGCAAAGTATTTGTACGGGCAAACTAAAGTGATTTAATCCCAGATAATGCTGAATGACGTTATTCCAGTTAAAATGCTTGAGGAAACAATAAAGTTCCAGCATTTTTGTTATTGTAGTACCAGGAGCCGAACCTATACCAAACACAAATAAATTACATCGCCTTGCGTAAACCGTTTGAATCACTGTCATCTACGGTGGCCCACCACATTTTCATTTTTAAAATCTGATTAAAAAAAAAACTTCAAAATTAATAAGATCGTTTCAGCTCAAACGGAAACGGATAAATTACCAAAAAATGTGGCACATTGGACTGCAAAGACCGAAAAATAATTTCTTTACCCAGTTTTTAATTGTAGATAACCAATCTTGAAAATTTTCGGAGTGATTTGATAAGGATATTATTGTGCTGGGAATCAAGTGAAACAGTCAAGTAAATTCTTTTTTTTTTAAAGATTTGTACTCCCTTTTTAATTGAAAAAAATGTATTTACATGAGCACAAAAATTTAAATAAATTATATTCTTGTCGATATCCAAATGGCAGCATTGCAGCTTCCTTTAATCACAGACGTAAAAGCAGAGTAGAACGGCGTTTGTTCAGCATCATTGGCTAAACCAATATCGTGGTGTTCCATTTCATCATCACGGAATTTTTTCAGTGTTTTCAGTAACTTCTCATGAGTTTTTGGGTTGTCAGCCATTAATTGTCGAATCTGATTATCGTAGTGCTTTGTTATCACGTCTTCAACCGCTACAGTACAAGCCATGGCTGCTTTCTGTCCTAGAAGGGCACTGCCTGCTCCTAAAGCAAATGCAGCCACATTCCAAACGGGAACCATAATAGTTGGTCTAGCTCTGTAGTGAGGTATTAATTCTTCAAAAGTCTTTAAATGAATTTTCTCTTGATCCCACATGTGCTGAATCAATGGGCCAACACTAGTATTCCGTAAGACAGCCATCTGACCAGCATAGATTCTATCGGCTCCCAATTCCCCTGCGTGGTCAACTCTTAATATTTTGTCTATTAGGCTTCGCCGGATCCCGCTACTAACCATTTTAGGAATTGATCTTATATCACTAGTTAGTAGGAAATGTCCTAGTTCAAATTGTAAATAGATTAGAACACGATCACGAAGTCTTACAATCCAGCAGAGGGCGCGTTTCGCGCATGCGTAATAATGACCTTGGTTAGCGAAACATAAAACATGGTTATCAGCTGTTGTGTGTTCGCTACAACGAAGAACTAAAAACTCTTTTTCAAATCCACATATTTATTAATCCGAAATTGATTGGATTTTATTTTTTAACTTGAAAAGTTATAATAAAAGCATGAAATCATCAACCCTTTCAAATCCACATATTTATTAATCCGAAATTAATTTGATTTTATTCTTTAAACTTGAAAAGTTCTAATAAAAGCACGTAATCATCAAACCTAATTAATCTTCATAACCCAGTCTTCTCCCATATTTACAGTTGGCTTTCGCACCACCAAGATTTGTTTATTATCGATGTAAACGAATTCCAGTTTTTTAGTTCCAACAGCTAGAATAATCAACCATTAGTAAAAGTCAACACATACTCAATCACAAACTTACTTTTACTTTCTAATTGCACAGTTTGTGGTTTACTCTGCAATCCCAAAATAACCAAACGTTCTAACCAGGCTCTTGTCCTGTAAATTTTCTTCAAATTCAAATTCCTAGAAATTATTAATGGTTGTATAGATCCTCAATTTAATATAAATTTCAAACCTAGATTTTAGTTGTCCACTGCTGTAAGTAAGCGACAAAAATATAAAAGCACCTTCCTTGTAATCATACGAAAAACCATCATCAATATACAAAGTTCCATTCGCCTGCAAACCCTGTTAATATAACTGTGAAAATACCGTTGATTAATAACCAGCTTTATAAATATTTACGGTTTTGTCTAAAGCTACAGTCAAAGAATATGGGTCGTCTTCTCCTAAAGAAGATGCTCTGCGAATTCTGTTTTTCCTAGGTATAATTGAACCACTTCTTTGGTAAAAAGGTGTCTGAAGAATAAAATTTTTTTAAAAAAAAAGATATTGTTGGATGGTGCTATAGAAGTTGTGTAAACCTTGCTCATTGTGACCGGTATTGATTGAATACCCGCCGTATCTAGTTTATCGTAGAATTCAGCATCATACCAAATCTAAATTGCCAAAAAATAATCAGGCACAAAACCAACCACCAAAAAAATTATATACACCTACATCGTCAGATTCAGGAAAATATACATCAACTTTGGTAACTCCAGGTTCAACTACAGGCCGAACCATGAGCGCATTTCCTACAAGAATATTTCATTTAAAAATTTATATTTATCATTATAAAAGCAATCGAATAAAAATACCAAGCATGAATTGTTCGTTCAATCTGAATGTCTTCGCGTCAGATGGAAACTCGACCCACATAGGCCTCATTACGGGCATTCCCGTTTTTTCATTTTCGTAGAAAAGTGTGTACCAATACGGAAGAAGCCCGTATCTCCGTCTAATAGCATCTCTAATGGTAAGACGAATGTCTTCATCAAACAACCACGGTTCGCGGCGTTTTGTTTCCAAATGTGCATGAGCACGAAAGAACGGGTGAAAAGCACCTGCCTGAAATATTATTCATGAATCCGTAATAAGTAGTCAATAAATTCTAACCTGATAATATCGGGTAAGCAATTCACTTCCCGGATTTTTAAAATATCCTCCCACATCTGAACCAGTAAATGTAATACCAGCTACGCTCATTGAAAGCAACATTGGGGTGGTGAAACGTAAATGATTCCAATCACCTGTATTATCACCCGTCCAAATAGCACCTAAAAATACGAACATTTAAATAGATACCTACACTCGAAAAGTATTAAAATCTTTTTTACCATATCGCTGAGATCCAGCAAATCCTGCTCTCGAAAGTAGAAAAGGGCGGTGTTTACCTCCTGAACGTTTAATGAGACCGTCGAACGTTGCCATTTGCTTAAAGATTTAACTAATTAATTCAGTAGTAAATTTCAAGTGCATTATTTAAAAGAAATAGGTACTAACAAACATCATTCCATACAAGTTATGTATATCTCGATGTTCAAAGTCGCCATAAAATTTATTATCTTTAGGCATTGTAACTTCAGGACCGCTAAACACAGATGGCTCATTCATATCGTTCCAAATAAACACCGAGGGAGATGAGCCTTCATATTGATCAAATGCGAATTTAGAGCTCCAGTAATCTCTAACCTCTGGATTAAAAAAATCTGGCCAACTAGATGAACCAGGCCAACACCATCCTAACAAAAAATTTAACCGGTAAAATTCCATTCCTCTCTGAAGAAAGTATCAATTTACCCTCGTAATCTTGCCCTTCTTTATTTTTCACGTAATAACCTTTCGACGTTGCTTCTTCGTGTACGAAATAACCGTGGGCTCGTTTTATATGAGGATCAATAATTGTTACCAATTTACGTCCTTTCGCAGTCAAATTGGCAACCATATCTGATGGATGAGGAAATTTTGATTTATCCCAGGTGAAATATCTAAAAAATTTCATTTTAGTTAATTTTAATAACATTATTACGTTAATGACACGTTTACCTTTTACCGTCAGTGTATTCAATATCCAACCAAATTACATCATATGGAATGTCATATTCGTCAAAACCATTGTCAACATTTCTAACATCGTCTTCGTCTTTGAAATTCCATCGAGAATGATGATAAGCCAAAGCAAAAAGCTTAGCGAGTAAAATATAATTTGATTCAACTCCAAGCATTTAGAAAAATAAGATAAGCTTACAGGAGGCAGTTGGGTTACTCCAGTTAACCTTGAATATTGTTTAAACACTTCTGCAGGTGAAGGTCCCAGCACGAAAAATACATCAATAATACCACTCTCAGACATCCAATGTGTATTAACTTGTGCAATTTTTGTCTCTCCTTTTACAAAATCCACGATACTTGACATAACATTTTGCTATCAGTAAAAATTTAAACTTAATCCTATTTAAAAGGAAAATACATCATAAAGGGACTCACAAGGATTCAAAATTCTACTAACTCACACAGAAACGTAATCGACCAACTAATTTCTCGAACTTTTTTTCAAACAAGAAGGGCGACACTAAGAGGACATGCAATAGTTTAACATGATGTACACACCTGTTCCGAAATGTAATCAACATCTATCCAAGTTTCGGCTGCATTTAGCCACAGCATTCCAACTGTGTTTGACTTACTAGAATTTTACAATTTAGTTTAAAAAAAAATTCATTTTAAAAAGAATTCTTGATGAAATTACCTGTGTGCAACAGCAAAAGGTATGGAAACATATAATGCCATATTGTTATCAACTTCGTATTCGAACACATCAAGATTGAAAAGTCTGTACGGATCAATTCCTCTAAAATTACAATCACAGTGTAAGTTTCTGTCCTAGTTGTAAATTTTCCCAGATTACTTTGTACTTCTTAATGCCAATAAATCTGCATGTTCTGGTATACCATACATTGCTTCAAACCCAACAAATGAAAAATCTAATCCAACTGATGAAGGTCCTAAACGTAAAATACTTATAGCTTTTGATAAAACCAGCTGCTTTAATGAAATAACCTCTAGGTTTACTATCCGTGTGACTTTTAAACGTCTCTTCCCACATGCCTGGTTCATTTTCCGCGTCTTGCTCTGCGTCACTTTCAGCTTTGCTGCAATAAAATGTCAATGGTTGTAGTAAAGCGCTAACAAATAAACCCGCAACTTACCTCCCTGGTTTGGGTCTGTAGTGTTCGAATTTCATTAGTCCACGAGGATTTGTGCTGATAACTAAGTCCTTATTCGTGTATATGTCAACTCGGAAGGGTTTTGCAGTTACCATAATTTTGTTGTTGCCGAATTTCAATGTAATTGTATTTGCATCTCTGCTTTGTACTGTCAGACTAGTATTAAAAATGTTAATATAAATTTTTAACATAAAGTAAGTCAATTTACGGCTGTTGTTGAGGCTCGCCAACTAAAGCTTCTTTAGCTTCAAATCGAGGATAAATGGGCTCCAATTCATTAATTTTTAACCTTACGGTGCTGTCAACTAAAGTAAAAAGTTGAAGTTTAAATGTGATTCCATTTTTCTTATTTATTAAATGTCCTTCGATGTTTGTAGGATTAATCTTTAACGAATTCAGTTGTAATTCATAGTCTGACAAGCCTGGCTGCATAGCTCGGTTGCGTCTGAAAACATAAATATGAGTTTATTTTCTTACATTTTTTATTAATTATTGTAGACTTACTTGCAAAATGAACTTTGATCACAAGTTTTGAAATTACTGCGATCGACAGCAATAGCAGATGATAAAATCAAAGTTATAACAGCAAGCTGCAAGGCCATTTTCTGAAATACATCAGTGAATGAACTATCTTATTACGAAAACTAGCTGGTGTTATAAAAGTAAAGTAGGTAAAGCATACCAGTTTTCACTATTCCGTGTGTGTAACTTTTGTTGCAATTTTCAATCACCTGCAATATACAATTATGCCTCTCAGCGTTTAATATGACATGAAATGTTGCATGTCAATTGACCTCTTACCTGTCCGTTAATTTCGGTCAAGCTCTGTCATGCTATTCCCCGTTTGAATGGGCATCGCCATTTTGAGAGAAAAAGCCTTCGGTGTAAGCGCCTTCCTTAATAACAAAAATTTTAAAATAAATCTTATTTCTATGAAATTACTAAACTGAAGAATATTCTACAATTTTAATTACAAAGTTAAACTGATATAAACCATTTATTTTATTGCACCATTTTAGTATCAAACATCACCGGAAGATGCCATCACGACAAGGACAAATGTAAGAAACTGAGTTTTCTATTGTTTACATCTCGACATTTCCAAGACTATTCAACACAACATATCTTATTAATGACAGTTATTGACAGTTTCTAAAACAAAATCACACAAAAACTCTGGATTCTAAAGAGTTGTATAGAAAGTGTCATCTATCCGATCGTTGACTCACCACCGATAAGCTTCATTAAATATCAACGCCACTTACACAGAGTTTACCTACATATGGTGACGGTATCGTTTGGTCTACATTAAAAAAAACCATCGGTAAGTCTTAAATTAATTTTTACGTAATCCCACGTTCTAAAAATACCTTGTCGTCTTTTTACTCTTTCCAGAGTTTAAAATCCATGAGTTATAAGCCCAAAGTACTTGGATCAAGCACGAAATTAATTAACAAAAAATCTGTCAAAAGTCGATCATCACTTCATTATTGCCAAGAACGTTTAGCTTGCCGTGGACCTCAACCCATTGCGCATTACCGCTGCCACGAATGTGAATCCTACCAGTGTGAAGCATGTGAAAATCTCCTCCACGAAACCGCAAAATTCCTATTCCACGATAGAGTCCGTCTTGAATCTCCTCCTTCTGAATTACTTTGTCAGTTTGAATGCCCTGAACGTAATTTTGCAGACGTTCAGTGTGAAAACTGTTGCAAAAATCTTTGCAATTATTGTGATGGTATAATTCATTCTCAAAAGAAAAAGAAATCCCATACACGAGTGCCTTATAAACCAAACGATTCCATGATTGAGCTAGATGATGCTTTTAGCAGTTTACCTGACATGACATCAATATCTACTCTCACAATTGATGATGCTCAAAATTGTTTAAAATCGTCGCCAAATAATTCATCTCGTATTAGTATCCCTGACGTAGCATCATCAGCTGCGATCATTGATTCTTCAACCGTAAATTCAGTTCAACAAACGATGCCTACTACAAGTTCAAAGATAAATAGCTTTTTATTGGTTGATAATGAAGAAGTGATGCAGGTATTTAAACTTAAATAAATTCTTAATGAAAACTGTATTTACCGTTCTCTTCCCCCTCCTTCACGGTAGATTGAACATGAGAAGGATTTTATCCGAAAGTTGGACGTCGAAGAAAACGTAAACGTCAAAGTTGTTTCAATATTTGGTAACACCGGGGAAGGCAAATCACATACCTTAAACCATACATTTTTTCACGGAGAGGAAGTGTTTCATACATCACCATCGACTACATCGGATACTATAGGCGTGTGGGCTGCGTATGACTCCACTCGAAAAGTTGTCGTTATTGATACGGAAGGGTTGCTTGGAATTTCGTCCAATCAGAATAAGAGAACTCGGCTTTTACTAAAAGTATTTTGAAAATTAAACAATGTTAAAAAAATTTATTAAAATATAAATATATTCTTAGGTTTTAGCTATATCAGACGTTGTAATATACCGAACTCGAGCTGGAAGGTTAAACCATGACCTTTTTCAATTTCTTGGTGATGCTTCAGCTGCATATTCAAGACATTTCGTTCAAGAATTGCGATTGGCTTCAGAACGTTGTAATTTTGATGGACCTCTTTCTTCTCTTGGACCCGTTGTGCTTATCTTTCACGAGACCCAGCATACGAATAATTTAAAACACAGTATGAGTTTTTATTAGTTTTTATTAAATATTACTAAATAAATCTAATTTTTAGTTGGCGGTAAAACTCCAGAAGATCAATTAAAGCAAGGTTTCCACGAGTTGAATTACTCAGTTGATGCATTCAGTGCAATTGAATACATCGGTATTCAATCACTGAAAGCACCAACCAACTTTCAAAAACTGCAGACGGCCATAGCGAAACATTTGGAAAATTCCACAGTTCGATCTCCAAGACAGTTGTCAATCATATTCCATACTCTTAAAATTCTGAATGAGAAATTCACTGGCGATATTGAAAAAACCATTCCCAATATGTTTCCTGATCAATATTTCACTTGCTCTGCCATTTGTTTATCGTGCGGAACACGTTGCACAAACAGCATGAATCATAGTAAAGACGGAATTCCACACTCAAGTGGTGCAAAATGCAAATATGAATATCAATTTGACAATAGGATATTTACTTGCAAAGTAGGCAAATATTGTTAAATGCAATGAAAAATAGTAACAGAACCAATCATTAAATTTAGAAATGTTACGAGCAAGGCCGAGAAGTGTTAGTCGTACCAAAAACATCAGCCTCGACCGATTCTACTTGGTTTGGCCTAGCTAAATACGCTTGGTCAGGGTAAGAGACCCTTAAATTCCTTAAAACTTGATAAATTTTAAAACACGTATTGTTTTGTAGATATGTTTTGGAGTGTAGTCACTGTGGAATAATTTTTAGAAGTCGTCAATATTGGTATGGTAATAGAGATCCTGTTGAGACAGTTGTCCGCACGGAAATTCAACACGTTTGGCCCGGAGTATATCTATTATTACTGTATTAGTATTATAAATAATAAAACCCCTTTAATTACAGAGTAGCCTTGTGTTGCAAGGAACTCATAACGCAGCTTGGAAGGTTATCGACAGTGTCTCCTATTTGTCCAGTACGGTGGGTAGCGTGAGTGCTAAACCAACCAAGATGTTGACCAGTTGGGTTACCGATCAAGTAGCACCAGCTTATTGGGTCCCGAACTCGCAAATTATTGTAATTAACTTAATAAAATTACCAAGTCTGAATTACAACAATTTCTTACTTGTAGCACTGCCATAAGTGTAACAAAGAATTCGAACAAACTGAAAGTAAACACCATTGCAGAGCATGCGGTCAAGGATTTTGTGAGGATTGTTCCACCAAAACAAAGCTTGTACCAGAACGAGGTTGGGGAAATACCCCTGTAAGAGTTTGTGATGACTGTTATATATTAACGGGTGAGTAGCACTTGAAACACTTGCAACTTGTCAGCACAAAATGTTTTTGTCATTTACACAAATAGAAGAAGTAGCCAATTCTTCATGTTCTACAGGTAGCAACACCCCTTCTACTGAAAGCCAGGAACTTACAGCTCGTAAAGTAACTGAAGTCATTCAAAGCACTTTAGGAAGTGTAGCCTCGGCTATTGATTACCCTAAAGGTAATAAATGCGCAAAATATTAAATATGTGCAATATTAATTTAAGAATTTTTGCAGATTTCATAAAGGACTCAGCGAGGCCCGCTTATTGGATACCAGATCATGAAATTACTCATTGCAGCATCTGTAAAGTTGAATTTTGTGTTAAAATTTCCAAGCATCATTGCCGAGCTTGTGGGGAAGGTGTATGCGACGCTTGCTCGCCTACAATTCGCCCGGTTCCGTCTAGAGGATGGGATAATCCTGTTCGTGTCTGTAATGTATGTAACAAGAAGAATACACTTTGATGTCTTCAGTAAGATTCAATAATTAGCCGAGATTTATTTATAAAATTTGCTTCCTATAATTTCGTAACAAACTAAAGGTTGTAGTTTTCATTTCAATTTCTGATTTCTAATAGTATTTCTTAAATCTGTAAACATAAAACTAAAGGGAATTATGGCTGGGGAATAAATTGTTTGTCGCATTAATACACTTTACATGTTTAAACGTCACAATTTGGATTGTTCTGTCTTATCTGAAAGTTGTACTTTACTCAATCATTGAAAAAAAATTCTATTTTTAAATCACCTCTGGTAAAAACTGCCCATTGATTTCTAACCCAAGATACATATTTTTAGTTTTATGTTTTTTAATCTGTAATTAGTTGACCATTTATAAATAAACATAATCGTAAATGGAATTATTTATGAATCATACTTTCTGAAGATCATTGCCTTATTATTAGCTGGCAAATCTTCTATCACTTCTAAAGTAAGCCCATTATCGACCGCTAATTTGCTTAAATCGTCAATATCTCGAACCCCAAATTGACTATTCATAGCTTTAAGATGTTTATCAAATTGAACATTGCTCTCAGGTACTAACTTCCCATGTACAGCGTATGGACCATAAAGGATAAGCATTCCATTATGTTTGAGTAAATACCCAGCGGCATTGAATAACCCTATCGCACAAGCAAATGGCGTAATGTGAATCATGTTAATGCTCAAAACAATATCGCATGACTGACGATCAAGACGCAATTCGGACCAATTTGGTACTGGTTGGGTTACGTCAATTTTTTTCGGCCTTAAAATATTGGGTAATTTCGCTTCGTCGATGTAGGCGTCAATACTGTCCATCATAGTTGGTTCCACTTCTGTCGGCTGCCACATTATATTAGGAAAAGATTTCGCAAAAAATGAGACGTGTTGTCCGCTGCCAGATGCAATTTCCAGAGCGAAGAATGGTTTATTTGTTTCAACATATTTCAACATGAAATCAAGAATGGGTTTTTTGTTTCTATCTGCGGCAAGGATTGTATGTTTGCGGCGATCCATTACGATTTTTCTATCAACGGAATTGAAGACTATATGAATCAGTACTTAAATATATTAATTAATTGAACATACCCCGCTTGAACAACTGGTATGAGTGTTGAGTATAACTTTTGTGCTTGAAATCTAAGTGACATCAACTTATTTCCACAAGCAATCAAATCGGAAAAAAAATTTAATATCCACCCTGAAAAAACAATTTTTCACTATTTTTGTAATAAACTATTAAATCTAGTTCACACTTAAAATTCTACGCAAGATGCAATTCATTCTGATTACTTTATTACGGTAATAAACACATTTCTTTCAGTTTTAAATCTCTGGCTTTTTTTAAAACATTAGTTTAATTTAATACCAGCGCCTGAAGTTATGATGCGATTTAGTTACATTCCATTGCAACTAAGAACCCCTGACATCTTGGAATTTAACATATAATCCACGCTTAACATGGGGAGTTAGCCCAGCTTTTGTAAAGATTTTGCACGACTTATTTATTCCAACTTTTACCGGCATCAGCATTAATATCTTGACAAATTTCCAATCTGATTTGATTAGATTCACCCGACTTTTTCGGCACGGTTTGATTGAGGAAGTCGATGATTAAAATCACACTCAGGGACAAGAAAATAAGTAACCTGCTATTGAAGATACCGACCACCGTGCAATTTCTTCCACCTTATCAGTGTAACATTCTTAATGAAAAATTTGAGACCGCCATTTCGAGGCGTGAGAAAAACACAAGTATTTTTTACGACGTGACCTTTTACAACTCCTAAGTTGGCTTTAACAATCTTATTTTACGCATGTTGCTTCTAATGTCAGTTAATTAGTTTAGAAATGTAATAAAAGTGTATTTCAACTTACCATTTTGTTTACCGCCTCAGCATAACCTCGTGTTTCACGCTGCCGCTTTGCACTTCCTCCGGATGTGAATGAAGGAAAAATTCGTCAGATGCCACTACTATCGGCGGAGCAGACGACGCAAATTAGAAAGGATCATAAATTCGCATAATGTGACACTTGCAGTTTCTTCACGTTACTAGTCGTCATCGCACTCGCATTCAATTCAAATAGTGTAACTTTTCCTTTTAAAGTAGTTTTTTATCATGTTTTAACTTTTTATCTGCATCTGCCGCATCCACAATTCTGGTAAGAAAAAAGAAATTTCAATTATTTTATTGAGTTTGACGCATGTAATTGGCAAAAAATAAGTTAAAAGTTATATAAAACTTTGAACTTTTAAAAGTTAACTACTTAGAAAGCACTTTTATTTGACTTCGCTTACACAGTAGTTACTTGATATTTTCAAGTGAATTCATGATTGGACATCTTTTGTACAGTGCTTCCAGATCCGATTCCAATTTATCAAATCTATAATGCCCAAGAATTGACAAGTTTCGCAAGGTGTAGCATTTTCCATACTTTTTGAGTATTAAATTTCCCTTTCCGTTCAACGAACTGCTATCAATGCACAAATTTGTATAAATTTTTCATTTGCAAAGTAGCAAAGTGGCTAATTTTCAAAACTTTTCAATTCATATAATAACCCCCGGTCCATAATTATCAATTGTTGCGCTATTTTTGGTCCAACTTTTACGTACATGACTCATTTCCAATTCAATTTTTACTGGTTCTAGATTCTATCTTATTCAAACACTTACCACATTTCACATCATGTTTAATTTAATTAAAAATCTGACGTCTTTACTTACTTTTTAATTAAAGATCTGGGAAGAATATCGGCATTAAAATGCTCATCTTCAACCCTTTTTCGTAACGATCACTCAAAATAAACAAACTTAAAAAAAGAAAAAAAAAATTATCAATCGATTAAACAAAATTATCACATAATGCGCTTTTAATCGGTTTTCACCTAGATAGAAATATGTTGTAGTTCCATGCTACTGTCTAATATAAACAATAATCTTCCCATGTAACTTTCGCATGTTGCGCGTGGGCATGGAGTACCATTTATGAAATAGTAAATAAAGTTTCAGTTCCACCACTTTTCCGCATTAATTTCACATCACGGCAAACTACAAATAAAAAGTTGCTCCTCAGGCAGTTGTTCTTTAAGACCTATTACACGCAATTGAGATGACTCAACTTTGTCACTTCATCCACAAGAAAATGTTAACGCTATTATAATCGATATATTTTTTTTTTTAAAGTTCTGTTCTATACACTTGGGTTTGATATTCGGGCGAGTTATAGCGTTATTTTTACCATATTGTACCGGACTGCTCAGTTGCCCCTTTCAAGATCTTAAAGTTTCACAACTTCTTAATTGAGTACAATTACAAGTTGAGCATTTCTTTCAGGCCCATAAACTTAACAAATTAAAATTTATTATTTAAGTGAGTGACAAAAAAAATCACAATTATGTCCAGTCTTAACCGACCATTAGAAATTGTAATGAGTGTCTCTTCAATGGCTATTATTGCCAAAGCGCTTGCAACACGTTGGTTGCGCGTTTTAACACTAATTATTCAACAGGAAAGCAAGAGTTACAAACAAAAATAAATTTTATCAATATTAATTAGCTTCATTTCGATAACATTCAACAGTTGCACAATACTCTTGTCCTTGGCGATTGTCTGTTTAAGGAGTGCAAGAAGTAGGCTCTCCTATATGTGATATAATTTCACTTTTTTTACGTCGTACTACATTCCTGTATAATAAATATTCAATAACCAGTTTATTGTTTTTAGAAACGCGTGCTTCCAATTAGAATAATTTAATTTTCCTATTTGCAATTATTAAAAATGTTAAATTAATTAATAGACAAAACATTCCTTGACAAATTCCAGGTTCATGAAAGGCTTCCTACGTTCTTATTAGTTCCAGACGTAACCTACTAATTCCCGTAAATTTAAACAGGAAATGTATAAATGATGAAGCTATTTAAGATGCTACTATCTAAGTGATAAATCAAACCTCAAATAAAAAAAATAAAAAAATCATAACACCAGACCTTGATATTACAAAATGATTAGTGGGACCAGTAACACGCCCAATACAAAACAAACTAAGGGAGTAAATCAAACCAAAATTAAAATAGTGCGGAAAGTTTAGTTACAGGTTTTCAGTATTTCAACGTCATTTGAAGGTTAAAAAGTTCAATGTTATGACATAGGTGAACTCAATTGAAATTCAATGTTATGACTTCAACTCTGACTTTATGCCTTATAATTACTAGATACTTCCCCATTTTGGAAATGACTTTTTACCCCTGTCCATCATAAACTAGGAAAGACAAATGCGTTTATATAATCACATAACATTTGTAATCATAAATTAAAATACTGTAATTGCAACCACATATCTGAGACAAACGAACGACCAATCGGAATGGGAACTCGTAAAACAACTTGTGATGATGTAATAAAAAATCTTTTAACATTCTACCGTCCAATCCTTATGTAAATTAGACATACTAAATCTTTCATCTGTGCATACACTGTGTGATTATATTAATGAGCCATCTTAGGCTATGTGAGTGGGTGCAAAGTTTTATTTATAATTTTATGCAATGCATATAGAAAAAAAAGTGTCAAGGTTGCATAATTCCAATGGTCATCTTGCCCTTTCTAAACTTAAGGCTGGAACCATCTCAACACGATTGCCTTGTCTTTTTACACACCCAATGTAATCCAGTTTGATTCAGTTTCAATTGAAGTGGACATATTCAAATTTAACACCTCAATCTTCTTTGTACAATGCAATCAAAAGTTCAAATGACATAAAAGAGGAAATAGACCTTCATGAGGATGCACGGTCACACGGGATGGCGTTAATCCTTTGGTCCCTAATAAATCTTAATGTACTCTTTATACAACCTAATCATCCACTAATGACTCAAAGCAAATATACTTCCCATGTTTGTCTACTCATATTTAACTATTTCGACTTATTACAATGAAAAAATCATATCAATCACAATAACTTACACACTATATTTACATAAAATAACAAAACAATCTCTGTAACCAAGTAGTTTTGGCACAAAAATTGCAAACATTTGCAATGCCAAATTGGGTCATGTCATAGGTATTTAGTTAGTCTGAATTATTAATAGCAATTCAGCACCTGTTGAAAAGTGTGACAGGTGGGATTGGATACACAAATAAATACACGTGGCGCCAAGTATACGACATTTACATCTCGTGATCGATGTCAAAAAACATCTTTATAATTCCCGACTTTATGGAGTCTTATGTCTCAGCATTTATTCAGTTATTTCTCATTTACAGATGAGATAGGTCGTGTGATCATGAAGCGCAAAGATGAACAAGAAAGAGTGTTTTATTTTACTTCTGGGTTTTATCGTCTACTTATCAATTGGAAGTGTCATCTTTCTTTATTTTGAAAATGGATCCGCGGAAAAAACCGAAACGATGCACAGAGATGTCCGAGGAGAAACAATTGGTAAACACTGGTGTTTTTGTTGTGTCAATCAATATGTACACCCATAACAAAACAAAATTTGTTTCCCAAACAGTTGCATAATTGTTAATTATGTTCTATTACAGAGTTTTGGATGACAGCATACCGGGAAAACATGACATTGGAAGAAACTCGGCGTTTAGCCAAAGGTGTTTACCAAATAGCAACGGACGATAGTGCGACTAATAAAACAATAGTCTTTACAAGGAATTGGCATTTTTACGATGGCTTTTTCTTTGCCCTTACTGTAATTACGACAATAGGTAAGTTTATAACTTTCGTTCCACTTCTTCAACCATGAAGAAGAACAATAATAAAGTTCGTTTCTATGTATCTTTAGGATACGGACATTTGGCACCTATTTCAATTGGGGGACAAGTTTTCTGTATTTTTTACGCGCTTTTTGGAGTCCCTATGACTGGTATTTTAATAGCAAATTTTGGAAACTTCTTCAGTGTTCCTTTACTTCGTGCTCATGAAAACAGCAAACATAAGCATTTTTCTGCTACTCAAGCCCTAATTTTCAATACACTTTTATACCTCGTACCTGGAATGATTATTTTTTTATTTTTACCTGCTGTGGCCTTCACTTTCCTTGAAGAGAAATGGACGTATTTGGAAAGTTTTTACTACGCTTTTATTACGCTCACTACCATTGGGTTCGGGGATTATGTCGCAGGAAGTACGCTTGATATTGTCCCATAAGGATGCATGAATTAATGCACTGTTGTTCTTTAAGTTAGCGAAGAGATTCCATGGGAGAAGAGGTGGATGTACCAAGTTGGATTAACAATTTGGATTATCTTCGGCTTGGGTTATTTATCAATGATGTTTAACTTCATCAGTAAAGCCCTGAAATCAAAACCGATACAACGTATAAATAAAACAGTTGGTAAAGGATTCCGTCAAACGAAGCGACTTATTTCTAAGGAAATGGAGGAATTTGTTCGTACCATGAATAGCGCTTCAAGTAGGCCTGTTGTAAGTGCAGCTGTCATTTTATCAGTGTGATGAAGTTTTGCAGCAAAGCTTTATCGCGTCATCTTAATTTTTTTTTTATCTCTTTCGCAGTCAAAACGCTCAAAGAAATTGAAACGTACTCAAAGCATGCCTCTTTTATGGAAGTCATCCGTAGTGGAAGTCAACCGCAGTTACAGTGATTCACATTTGCTGAAAAGGAAGAAAAATGAAGAGGATTATTATACCATGCAATACGAAGCCAATACCAATACAATGGGTTTTATAGTTCACCTTGCAAAAGCATTGGCTTTCGGTGACTTTGGTAGAGATGACGATTCTTGCAGCAACGATACAAAAAGTTGCCGATCTAGTATATTAGAAGCTTTAACGGAAACAATTCGACAAATGTCAAGACGAAGCAGTCTTTGGGATGCTGATTCACAAACTCCACTTACCGGTTCATGTTATTTATCAAGTAGACACAGTTTCGCCCGAAGAAGCTGTGATTTATTAACCCCAACTAGAGTCTCAGCAGTTCTTGATATTCCATCTGAAGTACAATTTCCACGAAGGAAAAGTGACTTTGGAAGTTACTACGAGACACGACCCTTCAGACAGCCTTCAATTACCCAAATTGAGGAAATCAATGAGCAAATCCCATCATCATCGCCTAAAGAAAAGAAAAATGGAAATGTTTTTCCTGTTGAAGCTGAAGACGACAAAACGGCAGCGCAAGAAATAGATGAACTTTTACACGATTTGAAGCAAGTGGAAGAAATGTGGAATCAACAGTCACCACCGACTGCTAATAATGGCTCAACAAACATTCCGCCTCATAAAACAGAATTCAATAAGACAAAAGATGATGATTCCAGAAATTCCTGGCTGTGAAAAGATATAAAATGTGCATAATGTTTGATCACATTTGATAATCATATGCAGCTGCCTTATATTTGGTTTAACGTAATTGATGACTAAACAGGATGCATTCCAAGTTGACGAGCAATCAATGGCTCTCTATTCGAAAGATCAAAAACCTCGAATAAACAGCGCTAAATAGATAATTAAAACTGTTTTTAAACCTAAAAGATTTATATCTAATCTATATTTTATATACACTTTGAATCTGTAAAATTTAAGAAATATGTAAATTTAGACTCATGTATTTGTGAATTAATTATTTAATGAATAGAAAAAGATATTTTTTGACATCTTTAGAGTATGGCAGTTGTTTATAGCCACGTTGAAATTTGTAAAAACTTTCATGAACGTGTAAAATAAAAACGCCAGTCTGTAACGATTTCAATTTATAACAGTTATTTTTTTTACATTATGTTTTACCAGATCACACCCCACGACTAAAGGTGAATGGAGAATCTAATCATCAATTTAGCCTAATTTTATAATTTTAATTTATCCAAGTGTTAAAACCCATACTTCTAAGTGGAATGTGAATAACCAGCTCATATATGTACTCCAATAAAACAAATAAATATCGACTGTACACTATACAAAACTAAAAACTGCATTCAATGATCCGAACTATAAATTTGAACTTATTGGCAATTAATAACCCGATCAAGATTTGATAAACCGGTGATATTTAAAACCAATTTATTTTGATGGCAATTCTAAGTATAAAAACTGATACAAATGAAGGCACTATACTGTATAATCATTTTTAAATACTTTGCAGCAATTTGTCCATTAATTTCATTTAAATGATGTAAAGATCTAAGTTGGATAATGAGTTGTGAATGTTAAAAAATTCTATCAAGTTTTGTATAATTTCATCAACAAATGGCTATAAAATAGCTGGTCAAAACCACTTTGTCTTTAAGCTCGTCGAATGTTTTTTTTTTCCTTAAGAATTGTCAACAACATTAGTGGTTCAATTAAAAGAAAAAAATCTAAAATTCAATAGGAGTAAATTAAAACTTAAAATGCACAAAATAATTAATAGAGAGTCTTGTCTTAATTTTTTTTTAAAATATTTTCTCCTATTGAATTCCTGCCTCCTCAGCAGCTAAAATTTCAAAGAGATCGATTAGATGTTCAACACCAATCAAATATCCGTCTTCATGACTTCCCACAACCCAAGGAGTTCGATGGTCAATATTTACTCCTTCAGGTAAATGATGCGTTTTGGCAAAGTCAATCATCCAAACGTTAGCTTTTTGATAATTATGCACGAATAGAAGAGAACTGCCAATGAGCTGACAAAACACAACCATAAAATTAACACATAATGACAAACACAATTCTACTTACTTCATAATTACTAAAAAATTCTGAAACTTCCAGAGTAGCTCTTATAGCTTTAAGCCTTTGTACATATTTTGCCTACAAAGACGAGTTAATAAATTAATATGAGGTAGCTTTAAAAAAATGTATATTCTTACAGCGACTCCCATATAACCATTTAAAAATTCGCGGAATGCAGCCAAAACTTGTTCCTGTGTCTTAGTTGTCTTAAAGTCTTTACTAGATTTTCCGTTTCCTTTCTAAAATTGTAATTAAAAAATAAAAACAAAAACAAAAATGCAAACGATAAATATAAAAATAAATATCTAATTTCTCAACACAAAAGCAAAGACTCATAACATTCAATCTAAGTTCATTACATCATGTGAAGAACAATTCAACAGGTGCAGAAAAAATGTGTTAAATAAAATGAAACAGGAAAATTTACAATTTCACTCAACATAATACAAAAACATGTTGCACACCCACTTAACCACTATTGAATTCCCTTCAAACTGAGTAAGCAAAATTAAAATAAGATGCAATGAATAAACATTTACATTCCCCAAAAACAGCAAATGTCAGCACATTTGAACGAACTTTAAAGATAAAAATTCACCTTCATTCCTTCAATTCGAAATCCTAGCGTCGCAGTAGAGGAAATTGTTTCTCTCCACACCATGTACCGCGGTTTCGTTATACCCTTTAATAGATGTTCTTCCGCCGTTGGAGCATTTGGATCAACTTGAATCATTTTCTCATACATGTCCTAGATAACGCAACTTTTATCAATAAAAATATTTCAATTAAAACCACATTAAAATCTAATTATACCTTCCTGAGTTTGGGCTTTTCTTTGGCTTTGGCCAATTCCTCTTCTAGATATGTCCTGACTCCTAATTTACAATCCATCACACAAGGATTTTCAAAATCACCTAATAAATCCTGTAGTCGAATAAACTCTAATAAAATAATGAATGATATAAACACTTCAACTTTAATTGTTCAATGCAAACATACTTTCTCCATCTTCATTTACAACTTGACCTTTGTAATCAGGGACATAAGGCCGCAATACATCTTTGCACAACACTTGTAGACATTTATCTTCTTTGGGACAATGTTTTTTTAAGATGGTACCGTGATCTCCAGGTTTAAAGCTTCCTAAAAACAAAAATTATTATAATTTATACAAAATAGCGTAAAATGATTTTAAAAAAAAACAAACCTTGGTGTCCAGCAAGTTGAACCCATGGATATTGTTGTTTTTTATAAGTTTGTACAAATGGCGACCAATGAACAATATTTCGTACTTTTCTCCATCCTGATATCTGTGGTAAAAAAAATAAACAATTTAGAAATGCAAACTTTTATTTTTAAACTTGTATTCATGAAAAATAAACTACGAAGCAATCAAATTTCAATCTGACATTCTTGGCCTTCATTGTGTAACCTTGAGCGGAATTTGAAATTGGACGCGCTATTAAGCGTATATTTTTCAACGATCTATAATTCAAGTAAAATGTAAGACCAGGATGCAGAAAGCTGTTATAATCCATTTTCACACCTTTTAATAATAGTTTTTTGATTAGAGGTAAATACCGTGTTGATAAATTGAAAAATTGCCAAGAACTTAGATAAATGTCAAAGCATCACACATCTGACAAAATGCTTAAAATTCCTTCCGTTAAAATTCATAAACTTTTATTTCCTTTCAACCGTACTATTTATTGCTTGTCCTTTTACAATCGACATTTAAATTGAAATTTCATATTACCTTAATTTGGGTTTAAAAAACTTTAAAAATTAAAAAAAAAAAAAACTTTTTCTTAATGCGGATAAATGTTTGCAGTCCTTGAACATCCGAGACTATCATTAATCTTTTGACCTTTCAGTTCAACTCCTCTTGGTATTTACTTTTGAATTCGAATAGTATTTAAATATCAAGAAGTGTGCAACAGGTTGTTGCAAGGCAACACCAATTTAGATGTAAAAAAAAAATTTCCTCCAACGGCGCCATTTCAATTTGTAATAGAGAAAAAAAAAATAAAACTTTCCCAATACGAAACTAATCAAAAGTGTTTTTCTTAATCGAGTCACACCTCATTTAAAAACTATCAACAACAGTTAATAAATGTTTACCTTTGGAGGAGCGGGCTGAACTTCCTCAGTTTCCCAATCACTACTTAAGTCATCACTACTCGCTTCACCATAATCCAAAAGTGGTACAGTTAATAAAATACTGTTTTTGTACTCTTCGTATCCCATAGCCATCACATTAGTCCGACTATGATGCCGTCTGTGCAAATGATTCGATCTCGAACACCTGTAGCCCTTTCCTCGGGACGAGGAAGATGTAGGCGTCGGCATTTGTTTGGGCGGAACAGGTATGCCATCGGAGACGTGCTCTGACATTTTTTTCACAAAGTGCACACGTCAGTTTAGCATCGGATCTCGACTATTTCCGTAATTTCTATTTGCTTTGTACCTTTGATAACGGCAAAATAAGATTTTTTAACTGCATATCTACCTTACACGTGTCTGGGCACTGATAGAAACTTCCTTCTACTAACTGAATTATCTGGGCGATTTGTAGATGAAACTGGGCATGACCGTTCACACTTGAAAAGCATACTAATTGCTCCTAACTCGTGTTTTAGACCGGTCTCGTAGAAAAAAAAGATACTATAACTTTTTGTCTGCCATCTTTCGATAATAATTGGCTTTAATTCAAGGCCAATTTCGAAGTGTATACACAGAAACAAATTATTCCCTTTCAATATAAGGGTTTGTAAACAAACGATAACGAACAAATCGAAATTTCTGCTAAAAATTGATAATGTTAATTGGCAACTTAGTAAATTTCCAACAGGTGATTAGATAACTGGCACATTTCTTAACAAACTACGTCACCCGGTTATGACACCAACTTGTCACGTTTCTATTATTTTAGCCAGCTGCACAGGAAAAAAGGCACTAACGTCACTTCTGACGAAATTATTCAGTGAGCCGTAAACAATTTTATTTTCCTTTACAGGGAATAACATTCTACTTTCTATTACTAGATGGCTCTAGTGGGTGGGAACAGCCGTCTAAAACACCCGCTCGTTTTGGGTCTTCAGTGCTCACTTCATCTCACTCGCCAGAAGCTTTTCTTTTTCAACAAAACTACAATTGAATCTATTTTCCCTAATCGTATTAAGATTACAACGCCAAGATTGGCAAGCCTTTTTAAATTAAGGTTAAAGAATGATAAGGAGCTACTCACAAATGGAATTTCTTTCAATATCATTTTTTGAACAAAAATATCACCTGACCAAAAAAAAAACTTATAATCCTATTGTTTTAGTAAATCAATCACTTCAACCTTATTACGTATTACGCAACTGGGGAAAATGAACGGTAAAAGTTTATATAAATATATACACATCAGAGAAAAAAAATTATTTCCGAGAAGTAGCTGAATATTTTGAGGTAAATACTCTAGTGATCAAGGGTGTTTCCCAATATTAAAGCAGACCGCAGAGAACCAGTTATGAATGATCAAATAAAAATTGCTCGTAAAACCAGCTACAAAAGGTACATTAAAAAATATCATGAAATTTATTTTTTTCTAAAACTTCCTTCTTAAATCGACTTAATATACTTGAACGAATGAATTAGGTCTACAGATTACGTAAGCCAATTACATCAGAGAGAAATAAAATTTGTGTTTTACAACTCATCACCACCAAACCTTAATAACAGTTTGAAAAATTATTAAAAATCGATACTCAATTACTTTTTCCCTAAAATTTAAAATAAAAATTTCCATGAAAAGCAAACAATCTTGCTCATCAGTACAGGAAGAGCACAATACATAGTAATCATCAAGGAGAAAGGATGTTCTAATTCAGAAAAATTAACATTCCCATCCAAGCTCATTTCCTTTTGATTTACCATTACACAATAAGACAAAAAAAAAAAAGCATAGAAATAAAATTCAATTTTTTTTATATTTACCATACCTTATTCCTCTGCACTTTATCCCCATCACTCACGTGGGGAGTGTAGTCGCATAAAATGTCCGTGATGCCCAATAGGCAATCGTCACACGCACATACGTCTGATCCAGTCGAGTCTGAGGAATCAGTTCTCTCGAGGGGCCGCTGTAGTGTACCGCCACTTGTCGGGACCATTTTGATGTATACTCAAAATTGTATTGAAATGCCAGATCAGCTCTTTGCTTCGTATGGACACATGTCTTTTGTTCAATGACACACTTTGCCAACTCAACTGAAAACAACAACCAAGCTGTGATAGCACCACTTAATTTTCACCATTTTCGATATCAAACTACTTGTTTATATAAAAAAAACCGCCCCCAATGCACGCACTGATAAACTTCATAAATTACTAAATCAAAATACTGTCAAGTTTTTCTCTTCTCTAATTTCCTGTTTTTACCGCCCAAATATAATTTTGAAAATTTTTTCCTCAAATTTTTTAAAAATATTTCCAACTCATTTGCAACCACCTGTTGTGAGCGGTGGTTTATTGATCTGCACCCGAGTTTCACACAATGCAACACTTACGCTCGCACTCCCTAGATGTCACTCAATTAAGAAAGGGGGAAAAAAGCTGCAAGAAAAAGTTGTGGTTGTTGATTCATTCAACCAGCCGTGTCTATGTTTTTTTCAACTCTGCAAATGGGGTATGTATGGAAGACTGAACACAGTGGTGACGTCAATGCAAAAGGAAAGGCGGGATGAAAATTCATTGCAGCTGTGGCCAAAGAGCCACATCGACTCCATCTAGCAACAAATCCTGACATAAATAGAATTTAATCATTGACTTTTCTTTTCCATTCATTTGCTTAATCTGTATCACATGTTCCGTGATGCAACTGATAGTTTTTCCATTTTATAGCCTGTTTACTTGACTAACTGGAAATTTCACTTTTTCATTTTAAAAAATCAAGAGATTTCTTTTTGACTATCACAAAATCAGTGATACCAACTTTTTAAAACATAAGGAAGTGGGATGTTTTGTTCTTATCATTTGTGGAAGGAATAAAATTTATCAATTAATCTTAAATTAATGTGTTATTTTCTAGTAAGCATGTTATGTTTCTGTAATGATTGTTGCCCATGTGGAGCCCCGGTTGCCCGGGCAAGGAAAGTTATTATCTATTTGACGTCACAAGTGCGTCAGAGGCAAACGAGTATCTGCAGAAGGGTCTCGAGTTAACTTGGAGTAATCTGATATAAATTGTTTTCAAAATGGAATTCGAGCAATTTTCAATTTAAAATCCCATAAAAATGGTCAAGTTTTTTTTTCTTTAAAAAATATCAAGTGACAAATTTTCAAGGTTTTTTACTCAATTATTAATGAATTAATGAATAAAGACATGGCTGGATTAACATTTTAAGTGGAAGTTTACCTAATTTTTTCTGCAATAAGAAAAATGAGTAGCTTGCAGTAACAACTAGAGGCAATAAAGAATTAATCAATCAAGTAAAGCAAATTACAATCAAGTAATTACCTTTTTCCATAACAAATGATCTTAGTGTTTCAGGTATTGACCTTCGAATAACTTTTTTACAGCTTTTTTTCAAGCAAAAAAAAAAAAAAGTCATTCGAAAGATAGACGTTGTTAAATGCAATTTGTAGCTACGTATATAGAAGGGGTTAAAATTCACACCCTTCCACTACAGAATGAGGCATGAATCTTTCCTTATCAAGCATCACAATCAAATTATTCATCTCAAAAGACAAGTCTTTAGGCAAACCAGTTTTAACACCCACTTAAATCTCATCTGTAATAACTTTTTTACAAACAGCACATTCTTTCAATTACACCTCAAGTGACATCTTATATCAAATTTTAGCGTTGAAACGTGTTATTAAAATTACACTTTTCATTCAAACATCAATTCGGAAATAAAAAAAATTGATATTTTGTATACGGATCACTCCATCTTTTAACTCCACACTCGAGATTTAATTCGTTAAAACTCGTAACCAAACTGTCAACTAGTTAATTCAAAAGGCACATTACCTCTTTATTTACAATTAGGTCACATGTTAGTTGCAAAAATATTTAATGTAGGTTATACCCAATTTCAGTGCCACTAAATTTGATCTCAATTAATGCAATATAAAAACCGAAATCTAAAGCCGGTAAAATTTTCCATTCAAATAAAACAACCACAACTCTCTCGTCATTTTTCATCGCAATCACATTGCAGGGCCACTTAAAAACAGGAAAAAACTAAACCAAAACAAATTAACATCAAAATCTGCCGGCAGGGATCCAAAATCCACCAAAACAACATTAAAAGCAAACAACCCTCAATCTAGACTCTCACTAAAAGCAGAAATTACAAACCTTACCTCATAAAATCAAATCGCTTGTGCTGTGAAATGAAACGAGTCATGAACACAACATTACACCGGCTTCGCAAGCGTGCACTGAGCTGGAAACGTCACAGAAGCTTCTTTTCAGTCAAGTGAGGGCGTGAGCCTATATTTTTGTGTGCAGCCTCTTTTTTCTAACCTTCCTACTAACAACTGTCAGTTGTTAAAGCATCTGTCGCTGAACTTCCTTTTTAACCTCGTTTGGAAATTCATTCTTTCTACCTCCCCCATCGAAAGAGTTTGGGAAAGTCAAAATCAGCAAGTTCATCTGTTATTAATAGCTTTATGTCCAATCATATCATGCCCTACTGTGCCACATAAGGCCCTTACTCAACTGTGAAAAACTGATGTGATAAACATGTGTAGTGTCTGCTCTTTTAATCTTTAATATTTGGTGAGTAATTTTTTTTTTATGCAACTAATGTTAGAAAATTGTTTAATAAAGTTTAATAAGATGTGATGGAAAAATCTAGATACATAAATCAGACTCATAAATTGTAATATGTGACAGTAATTACTGCATTCTTTAGATTTTTGAATAATTTGATGTGACGATTTACTTAATTTTTTTTGAAGTTGTGTTGTTTGACTCCTCAATTACGTATAAAAAATTTGTACAATTTACAAATTAAATACCATTTGTGTACGTCTATTTTAAATGATTCAATTCACTTCTCACGTCACTCAAATTACTATGAGTGTACGCCCCCTAAAGAACCACTTTTTTAATTTGAAATTTTCACATGAACGCCTAATACCCATTTGTCCCGGCACAAGATTACACACTACAGCGACCAATCACTGTCATCAGAAGGATAAAATAAAAGTAATAAGGAAAATACTAGCAATTTTCTTCTCTATAATAATGCATTTTTTAAAACTTTTTCTGTAAATACAATACTCCCAGAGAACATTCCTTCATAAATTCCTAAAAACTAAAATATGGATTTCCTCAGGATACCGTATCCTGTTGACGTAAATGGAAGTTTTAAAAAATCTTCTCTGGACAGTTACTAATTCAAGGCTTTCCAGTGGCTCTCCTTAAACTCAAATACCAAAGAAAATATTTTTATTTCTTTAATTTTTCATTTCCCAGGTGTTAATGTTCTTGTATTACATAATTTTAACTACTTTTCTACACTTAGTAGAAAAAAGTGTCACTACTTCAATAACACTTTGCATGAAATAGAGATATAAATCTAAGTCAACGTTTCTATTTTTTCTGTTATGACTTTTTTAAAATCCAAGTTACGCTCCTTGTATATGAGATTCAAAAATTTTTAATGAAATCATTCGTAAGCAATTCTGCCCACTTTCCCTACATAATTTTCTAACGTGTGTAAGACACACCAAACGTGGGATTAAAACAAGTTTACTGAACTTCAGATTAAAATTAAAAGAAGAAAAAAATAAAAACTAATTTCTACTACCACATGTGGTCTGCAATACTCCTGCGGTTATTTAAAAAAAAAAAAAAAAACATTTTTCAACGTAAATAAAAAAAATCCACGTTTTAATTTTCAAAAATCCAGTACATCCTTTCTTAATTTTTCAAATAGTGAGATTAGGTTAATTTAAAAACCGGGATTATTAATTTCAAAATCCCGTATTCCTTACGTGTATTTTAGCTATACATCATAATCTCGTTTTAAATATTAGGTAAATATTTGCCTTGAAGTTAAAATCTACATTTCAGACGGCTTGATGAAAAATGAACACTTGCGTATAAGGTCATCGGAGCAATTTCTCTAATTGCCTAGTAGGGGATATTCGTTGTATATAATTTTATTGCATTATCTTCATGCCAATTCTAATTACGCAATTGTGCTCTTTGCAATTAAATGTCAGTCAAATTACCACAAAATTGAGCTTCGATGTTCACCCATGGAAATTATTCAGCTTCCATTATTTGCCATTAGGCGTCATCACCGACCTTAAACGCTCGCCTAAGGACACGCGTACGCGAAACGTACCAGCAATTTAAACACGATTTCATTCACTTTCAGATAAGTTTTTTTTTTTTAAAATTTTATTATTATTAAAAATAGTTTAATAAGCCATTCTAAGTTCTGACAAATTATTTAAATTAATTCTTTTAAATAAGAAACTAAAAGCACAAACAAACCCAAAGTACTTATGTACCGCGCACATCCCAACCAACTGCCTTAAAAAGCAACCTTTAATTGGATTCTTTTTTTTAAAAAACCAGTTCCTTTGTTTGCTCTTCACGAATGAGATAAGACTCACAAATGTATTTTTATTTTTATTTCTTTTTTTGACTTCGTATTTGCATTGCAGCTTGCATCCACATGTGGACTATCCTATAATCAGGAAGCTCATGGCGAAATGTCAAGGTGGTCTTTGACGTCATAAAACGTCGTATCGTCTTTTATGAACAAGTTGGAGCAAAAACATGAATGTTTTCTTAACCCCTTATCATAATGGCGTTCTAAAAATAAATCTTTGTCCAATAATAATTTACTAGCAAGTCACAATGAATAATTGTTAGATGAAGGAGGTCAAAGCACCTTTGAGATGCAATGAAGCTTTCGGTTAATATAGAAATTTTTGACATAGCTTCAGTTATTTTGCTTTCAATTTTGAACATTGCTCAAGTTCTTTGCCATTTTAAAATACTCTTTAACATCACTTGAAACTTTCAACATTTTTTTTTTTTTTAAATAAATGCTTAACTGTGCTTCACATGGAGAAAAAGTGTAACCATAAATTACTCATGTTTGCTGCCATGAACAATTACATCATGTTTGTTTCTTTTCAAATATCACCTTTTTAAATTGGCACTTGCACAATCCTTCAACGCCAATCTAACCAAGTGCAACACCTCAAAAAAAAAAAAAAAAATGCAATCTTTTAATAGTGATAATCCTGTAATAAATTATTGGGATAAATCAACTTGATTTTGAAACTAATTTCCCACAGTGATTTGTCACTACAATGACTAAAGTTGATATTCACCATTTTTTTCCTCTTTTAATGGAATCTATTACCATTTCGGATTATTAGCGTCCCAATTTCCACCTTTTGACAGAATGAGTTACAAATCTCAGGTTTAATCTCAGCAGGTGATTTGACCCAAAATGGATCCACCACCCGAGCTGCATGTAATGAAACGACAAGTGAAATTTCTCTTCAACAACAATGTAAGCTATTCATCATCTTACATCACGTATTATTTAAGAATAATTGAGGTTAGTTCAATTTAAGTGCTTTTCAACCCAGTCCCCAACGTGACCAGTTTCTAATTTTCTTT
The DNA here is from genome assembly GCA_034686365.1 of Pachymerium ferrugineum. Classification (NCBI taxonomy): domain Eukaryota; kingdom Metazoa; phylum Arthropoda; class Chilopoda; order Geophilomorpha; family Geophilidae; genus Pachymerium; species Pachymerium ferrugineum. Next base: position 13,447 of record JAQGAS010000587.1, on the reverse strand, counting down.
CTATATCTACAGATCGTGACGTCACAAAACGATATAGGAAGATTTCCTATTTGATACATCATTTATCATCTTTTCCGTAAAAAGTTTATTACTTTTTCATTTGACTCTATCATGTTACGCCATTATAAACCTTTTCTCATTTCAAACACGATACAATAGACAGCTGGCCTTTTAAATTTGCATAGAATAGTTGGCACATTCAATCGAGATCTAGTCGAACGATTAAATTTTCCGAATTAATTACACGCTAATTTCAGTACCATACACATTTCACTTTGACAACTTGTAAACAACTCGAGAGGGTGCAGAGTAAACACATAAACAATCACTCTTTATTGCTTATTTCAAAATATATTTCTAATTTTGCTTTTCCAATCTAGACACTTCTATTTATAGACTAGACAATTAATAACCACTTTTCTTTTAATTATGACACGTGCCTTGGCTAAACTCTTAACAATTTCACAATGCCAAAAAAGAAGATCTAGTATATAACTTATTAAATAGTTAAACTGAATGTGTCATCACTCATTTTATCAAAAGGATGCAGACAGGAGTCAAGACCTTTCTTAACCATGTCCTGAAACCTTCCTGTTATTTCAATGAAATTCCCATATGAAGAAATTTTTTGCACAGTTTAAGTTATCAAATGTTCAAATCTTATAAAGCATCACTGTTCAGTAATTGAATAATAATTGCTTTGTGCATTTTTAATAGTTGAATTGTGGTTTTATCAAGATGATATATTTCACCACAATGGCTTCAAGTGGTTGAAAAACTTGAAAACAATTTCGGCTCACAGAAAAAAATCGATTGGGATCTATTGGAATTCAAACCTAATTAATATTTTTTAACTTCCTCGTAACTACTAGGTTAGCTTTATCTTTTTTAGTGGTGTTTAATAGGGACTAGAAGGATTAGAGCAATAAGGATATTTCTTATCGCATTTCAGTTTTTTAACTTTTTATGACCAAAAATAATGTATTTTAAAGAATTCATGTAACACACCATTTTTGTTGTTTTTGAAATATTGGGTTTTTCATTGCGGATGTGTTTACGTTCATGTAACTAAACTCTTTTACAAGCTACTACTTGTAATCAAATTACAATTGATAACAAGAAGAAATTTAATTTCCACTTACCTTTTTACCTTACCGTTAATTATAATATAATAAAAATGACACTTACCGGTCCCGATTTTTGTTCATCGATTTGAGATTCGTCATCATCATCGAGCGACAACGTGGACGATGCTAGTGAGCAAGTGCTGCAATACGAATACCGTTTATTCATAGATGACAATTTCCATTGATTAGCAAAATCTTCAATTTCTAAACCGGTGTCCGAGTCTGGAGATTCAATCGTACTAAAATCACTAACGACTACTGCCGGTGTAGAATTAAAAAATTTCTCAGTCGTTGTTTTGAAAGTTCCTTTAACATTTGGTTTATTCGTTGCTGTTCTCATCATATCGTCGCCAGGAAGTACCACAGCTGAGTCCGAACTATTGGATCGAGACGTTCGCGGAATTGGAATGTCTATTGATAAATAAGGTGACGAGGAGTCTGAGGTTAAATCGGAGCAAGAACGAGATTTGACGATTTTGGAGGTTACGTCGAGGAAATCCATTCTTTTGAACTCTTTTGGACTGTTTGGTGTTGCGGGACTCGAAGGATTCGTCTTGACATAGCCTTCGTCGCTTTCGCAACTATCAGCTCTGGTCAAATTGGACCAAGAAAACGATTTATACATATTATTTGAAACGGTAATGTCTAAAGAAAAGAGTTTGTTTCTTGCTGATTTCGACTCGTCACTCATTGTCACGTTGTTATCTCCGAATACTGAATTGTAAAAGTTGACTAATTTTCTTACCGACTGTAAGTTGCTTGTCATTAGAATCTCCGAGAGTTGACTAGATATTGTTCCTTCGTTTACGTTGTATGCGTTTCCGATTTCTCTTTGGCAGATATTGGTTTCAAACGCCGTTTGCTCACTCACCATGTCCACTATACACTTAAGGTCTGCACTTGAATTGTACTTCAAACACCAACATAACGAAAACCTGATACTTCAATGTCTAGTTGATGAATTTTTTAGTTTACGTAATCTCATTTCTCCACGTGGAAAAGCACAACAGGAAACGTGACGAAGCGGTAGAAGTTTTGAATCTGTAAAAACAATATTAAATTTTTTCAGTCAATTTTATCAGCTTTGTAACTGGACTAAATGAATCATCGACCGACCAATGACTGAAAATTGGGACTAATTAATTCACATGAGATGGAAGTGCTGAACTTTGATCAAATGATAAGGATTAAAACGTTGATCACTAAGTCAACGTTATTCTCTTAAGTTATGATTTCAATAACACCCAATGATTATCTAGTGTAGATAAGGCTTAGCGATTTACACTCACAGTAATTAATAAAAAGTAAATGCTGGGAACTATTACGACGTGTTTTGAAAGCTTAAAGAGCAAAAGTCAGTTATAATAACGGGCTTAAAATGTACTTACGGGCTCGGTACTTTTCAAATTCTTTTTTGTAATTAAATTATGTCAAACGTATTTTACAATTTTGCGAATAAAATAGAATAAAGCGTTTAAAATTATTTCAAAGCAAAGGGTTGTAAAAATGTAACCCTTTGCCTAATAAAAAACCACTTGACCTTTTTCCCTTAATGCAAAAATTCCAGCAGGAGTTTATATTTATAGGTATTTGCCTATCCAAACATCCTCATTGAAGCATTTTTTTTTAAAAATAGAAATGAAAAGCCAGGAAATAAATATTTTAAAAAATGTGAATTAAATTATAGTTAAGAAATGAGTGACGTTTTTTGTAGTATTTTGAATGGGAATTTTTTTAAAAATATTTTTCCTTTCTCTTTTCGGGAAAGTAAATTCATGTCCGAACTTACCGGCCGATTTTAGCGATGTGAGAGAAATAGTTGAAATGCATAAAATTCGCACGAGGAAATTTACTGACTTGGTTGTAAGTTCTTGTGCCCTCCTATTTTTCAATCATGGCCAAACCCGTTCTTGTTCCGTACGCCCTCTGGTGAGATGAATGAGTAAATAAAAGCTGTAAAAAAGAGATGAAACATGCGTGATGTTTTCCAATTGTGCTGAGGACTGGTAAACCGTCCTAAACAGTATCCAGTAGACCTTACATTGATTAACATTCTCAATATCAAAATTCAATATGCTTGCTAAAGAACCCGAATGTTACCGGTATTGCTGCCATCTAGTGGTACACTTGAAAGATTTTGTTTTATGATAAAAGAGTCAGACGTTCGTCCTGTGTAGTAGCTGAACGAAAATCGAGTCTAATATGAATCGAAACGTTTTAGCTTTGCTACTGACAACGTCCTTTTTATCTGGAGTATTTGTTGGCTATATGGTTAAAGAATGGAGAATAGATTATCTGAAACGGAGGCGAGAACATCTAGCGAACAAACTTGTAGAGACTCAAAAACGGATTGAGTTGCTCTCTAAAACTACATTTTGTGCCTAATTCATTCTTATACTCTCGCATCAGTAACTATTTCTTCATCAGATTGCAGTCAAATTTGATTTTAAATTCATTTTTGTAGGTGTCCGACTGTACTAGTTGATGAGAAAAATGAAGATAGTCTTCCCACACCAGAATGAAAATATTTTATGAGATGTCCTATTTTTACCAAATGAAAAACCTAGGATACTTATTAGTCTCCTTGGAATAACCAACTAGACTCTATTATTTTGTAATAAACATAGTTTTTATTTATAGTTTTTATATAAATGCTTGTTATACAAACTGTTACCATAAAAATAATAAACTCTTTATGTTCAGAAATGTTTACAATGAATGAAAACGGGAATGTTATCAACTAATTTGCATGTTTAAAAAGTTCATTTGGTTCATTTTATGTGCCCAACATGCTACTCTATTACATAGAAATTAGACTAACAATCGTCGTCTTCATAACCAATTATAAATAAATCACATAACCCTAGTTTTAACTTAACACTACCCTTTTCGACCATTAAGTTTAATTGTTACTTCACAGTCATTACGCAACATTAACTTGACTTCAGCTTTGAGTTCGTTGATCTCTAAATGCCTGTCTTTTTCTTCAATGACAATCGAAATGCAACTGTCTTCTTGAAAACTGTCATTTACTTCTTCTATATCATTTTTATTCGAACTTGCAGTCACTTCTTCTCCGTCACTTTCATTAACATTCTCCTCCAAGTCATTAACCTTTTTCGGGTCGTTAGTTAATAAAGTCCAGTCGAGTGATTTCAAATTTTTCAAACCGTTTAAACCATTAAGAATACTTGAATTAACTAACTTCGGCTGAAAAATAAATTCAGTATCAGATCGTGTTGATAAAATACAACAAGCTTACCGTTTGTCCGATTGAAGGTGTAACAATTAAATGCTCTAATGAACTCAAATTAGTTATAATTGGTACGTAATTTTCATTTATGATATAATCATTCAACTCTAATAAAGTTAATCTGAAAAAAATAAGATAATTAGTTAGTTTACAAAATTCTAATATTTGCCAGATTATACCTGCTGAGTTTTGATAAAGCATTACACAAACTGACATCAGGGAAAGCTGAGCCGACTTCCAACTTCAATTCTTTCAGATTACTCAACTCACCAAGATAACTGTAAATCTGCAAACAAAATATATTCATGATGTAATTTTTTTAATTTTAAGTTTAACAGTATTACCTCATTTGTCCAACTTTTGCATTCTCCAAGTTCTAAGTTTGTTAAATTTACAAGTGATTTAATGAATGTAAATTTCTCAGCATCAACATGAAGTAGTGTTGTAATTGACTGAAAATTGTGGGATAGTTAAGTTAATGGCCTAACCATAAACAAATAAAATTCATACTAATTGTTTTAGCTGCTTTAAAGCAATTAAAGATTCAAGTCCTGATACAGAAAACGTTGGCAGATGCAAACCCTTGTGACCTCGTAATCGCAGTTCAACCAAATTCTCCATTTTGTCGAATATTCCAATGTCAAGTCGGCATTGTGAATTCCTGATGAAATTTTTATCGTTAATTATACTTCCTTACAAACTACTTTAAACATATCACTCACGAGTAATCAACTATGTGTTCAGCTGTTAAAACTTTCAACTGAGTTAAATTCCTAGCAATAGGAGTCAAATATGCTACTGGAACAAAACCAAAATCAATATGCTCAATACTTTTGTAGTCTCTGAACTGTGCAATGAAGCAATGCCAAGTTCTGTTATAATCATCAAACGTTTTCATTTTCCTCATATCCTGAAACACAGAAAAAACATCGTTAATATGTTATCAAAAACAATTTTTCAATCTATTTACTAATCTAGTCGATTTAAATTTTTGTATCAATGCAGCTAGCTTTTCCCAGTCGTGTACACATGTGTCACTAAGGTTAACAGTTCTCCACTGAAAATTAGAGAAGTTGAATTGTGATCAATTTGAAGTAATTTTTTCATTGCTCCTTACCAAATCAGTTTGCGAGCCTAACCACTTCCAAGCTCTGCTAACACAGCAAGCTCTGGACAAATCTTCGTGGTTCAAGAATTCAAATACTCTTAAGAGTGCATCAGGTCCAGCGAAGAGACGTTTAATACTGCACAATGCGGGATTAATTCCAGGTTTTCGCTGTATTGCCAATTTCAATGGCAATTCCAACGTCGATTGAGATGAAGAAACCAAGTCTCTTGAGTTATTATCTTTCGAATTACCTGCAATAAAAAAAATTTGGGGTTAAAATTTCATTTGCGTTTTCTTGGAATTTCTAAATAACAAATACAAACTTGTATTAAATATACTTTTATTTGAACTACCGGGAAATAGTGTTCTCAAAAAAAGCTTACACAGTAATAATACAGAGTAAGGACTAGAGACTGAATTTTGGGAAAATTCAAAATCACGCAGTAATTGACACATCTTCATGATTAAATCTATACCGAGATTGTGTAACAACATGATATCGCATGTTCCAATTTCTAGTAAATAATCTACCGAGGAAATTAAAAAATACTAAAAAAAATAGCTTAAAGTCTCCAAAAGTTTTTTTAACATTTCCATTTAGTCCGGAAGAATAAACTCTTCAGATTCAAAATATTCCCCTCGCCCAAAATTCCAAAAATTACTAATACCGTCAGTTGTAGGCGCTGGCTTATTCTGAGCAATATCCTTAGTTCCTGTACATGTCTTTTCTTTTCCCGCAGAATCCCTTGTAGTCAACGTGGGCCTAACTAAAAGAGAAGTTGGATTTGTCGGCACTGAAACAACACTATTTGACGTTTCGTGTTTGTATTCAGAGATTTTGTTCAGAATTGGCAATTGAATAACGTCTTTTCCAGACTCTATTACGAGGCCACTTGCATTGCCGGATTTGTCCATGACAATGTATTTTGGTTTAGAAATACCACCTCGTTTAAGATCTGGTACAATAACTTCAGTCATTTTTCCATTACAGTTCAAAAGAAATTTCGTTGTACTCGTCGTAGATCCCGGCAAAGTTTTGTTCAAAATGGTAACAATCTTTTGTTTTGCAGTTAAGGCATTTTGAGGATTTAGTGTTGGGGCAGCACCTGTTACAGGTGAAGTCCTTTGACCAGTTGGTGATGCAAAAATTGGTGATCCAGGATGGGATGATACTGTTGGCAATGACGGTCCCGCAGAAGGAGATTTCGGTGATGCAACGACTTGTAGAATTGATGTCCCATTCCCAGATATTTTAGGTGTTTGTAGAACAGTTCCCGAAGGAAGTGATATAGGAACCATAATTAATTTGCTGTACTGTCCATTTGTGGGGTTTATTAGAGACGATGTCGGTAGTTTCGGACACAACAACGGCGGCGGAGGTCTAATTGTCAAAGACTTAGGCGTATTCGCACGCGTAGTTTGTATGTCAACTCTTTTAAGTGGGGGTGGATGTCTAATAAATGGAACAGTTTTACGTGGCATGAACTCAGACGGTGTCCAGCCATCGACAATTTTTACAGTTTTTAATGGAGGAGGTAAAGCGAAAGGAGCAGCTTTAAGAGGTGGCGGAGGCCGGTTTTTCAACTGTCCATTAAAGAGAAGGCTTCTATTGTTGTCTGGTGGCGCAGCAGTTAAACGAGGCAATGCATAAAACGACGGCTTGATTTCAACAGTTTGTATGTTATCCCTTTGCTTATCGGCAGATCGAATTTCAACGATTAAAGATGATTCAACTTTTGTTTCGTCACTGCCTTTACGATTGTCTTGTTTTGAGTCTAATTCAGGCAATACTGTTGGAGGTACAACCAGGTCCGAATTTAATTTCTTTTTGGGCTGTTGTACGTTCTCTTTAAGTCGTCGCTTTTCAGCCGATTGCTGGTAACAACACCTCTACAAATAAAAAAAGATTAAGTTCTCCATTAATTTACACACATGTATACGCACCACGCATCTAAATGAAGGTTGTCCAGGTCTTACACCAACACAATCAGGATGAAACATGCATAAACAAACTAGGCATTTTAGTGTTGGTATTATTCCTACGTGCTCGGGACAGTTTAAAGAACACGGTACAAGTCCAAGCTTGTTCTTGATGTTTTTCCTAAAAATGTTCAAGTTAAATAAAACCGTATACACAAAAAAATACAACTCTTAACTTGTTCTTTCGTTGTTTTGACTGCTTCGCTTCCTTAACTAATCGTTGCATATACTGCTGATGTTTTAACTTCTTAAGTTGTGAAGTTAATTTCACTGTACTTTTACTTGTCAACTTAGCAGCAAATCGTTTTTTAATATTTTTTGTCGAAGTTGCAGAATTCGTGTGCGCAATTGAAGGCAACTGAAGTTCAGATTTTGGAACAATACCGTCAGCTATTACAAAAAAATTTATAACAAAGTTATTTTCATTATAAGTTGTGAAGTTAATTTAACTGTATATCTACCTGCCGATTTAGCAGCAAATCGTTTTTTAATATTTTTTGACGAAGTTGCAGAATTCGTGTGCGCATTTGAAGGCAACTGAGGTTCAGATTTTGGGACAATACCGTCAGCTATTACAAAAATTTTAAAACAAAGTTATCTTCATTATGAAAATAAGTGAAAGCCGTGAAAATAAATTTTTAATAAGAATTTCAAAGAATAACAAAATAAGTTATTACTTTTCCACTTTTTGCAACCAACAACACCTCTTGGAACACCTGCATCGCCTGCATTACGCTCAATTTCCTCTGGAGGTTTGTGAACTAAAAGCTTTCTGTAAGTGAAACACTCCAGCGACAATTCAGGATCATTGACAGATTTTACTATAAAGATATCATATAAATAATTCAATACACTGTAATTATATTACAGAACTTACAGTAATCTGCAACTTCTCTGTAAGATCGCTAATTTAAAAAGAGAGATTATTAACTGTCATTTTAACAATAAATTGTAGGTACCAATTTAAATCCGTCGGGTGAGAAGTAGTACACATCTGATACTCTCAGACTGTCTTCCGATATAGTTTTCCTATGAACTAATTCCCGACGCCAACCTGTCAATAATTAAACTAAAACTATAATCACACTGCATTCGATAACAAAAATGAGACAAAATATTAATGGACAAGTAGCCAATTAAAGTCTACTTGTATTAGTCAACTATACCTTTTGCGAACGGTTCTAAACAACGAGATGATACTATAATTGGTTGATTAAACTTTTTTTTCTTCGGTTGAACACAATTTTTTTTTGCTTCACCTACGAACATAATAACTTAGATGAGATTGGCACTTACAATATTCTGGACTTATTACAACTTACTTTTGACGTCGGAATATGATTTTGCTTTCCGTTTTTTCGGAGGCAAAGACTTTTTCTTTTGAACTAACGAAGTAACTGAAAAATTAACTTAATTTTATTTTAAAACAAATGGAGATTATTGGGTTGTACCAATTTCTTCCAATTTCGTCCTGTCTCTCTTCTGTTTTACTTCAGTGCTAAAACATAAATGTTAAAATTTCTCCATGAAATGTCTCTTTTAATAAAGTTTACTTTATTAAAAGTTATACTTTATCTCGTTGCGGCTGTATCCATGGTCTAATTGGCAAGAAGCTATACTGTTTTCACTTGTAACATTACCGTCTGACGCACTAATATTATTATTATTATTATTTTCAATGGGCGGCGTAGTATTTAAACTGTGGTTATCGCTTGTTAAACGGTTGTCGTCTGATTCAGGCTCAGTTATATTTGAAGTCTCTTGAACTTTAGTTTTTAAATTTATCAAAATAGTGATAGTTTTTGATTCTTCTTCTGACGGTGGAGCTTTTGCGTCCATTTGCAACACCTTTTCTAAAACTTCAGTCATTATATCTTGAACTTCGACTTCTGTATTTTCAACATTTATGAAATTTGTCGATGTATTTACTTCCTCACCCGCCGAATCCTTCTCGGTAGACGACATTTTGAATCACTGAAGCGTTTGGATGAAATCGTAGTCCGTGCAACCTGTAAAACCGGAAATCAAATATAGGTAACTTTCCGTGTAATTATGCAGACATTATTTCTAATAAAATTGGAATTTCACTGTACTGCTCTACACATACACAGTTAGATGAGTTTTTGTAAATTTAAATTATACAACATCTGAATTTCGAAAGCTTAATTCCTGGAATGTAGACTTAAATAACAGCAGTGCAACTCTGACACTCGAGACCTGTGAAACGAAGTTTTACTAACATTACTTTTAAAATACAATTTTAAATTAAAAAACAGTGGTGTGGTAAAACCTATATCATGATTGAGCCCTCTTTTTCACCTTACTGAAAACAATTTAAAGATAGTAAACCGTATATGTAACAATAAACTCACCAATACGAATTTCAGATAAAGTGTGGCGCACTATTCTTATCGATTACAACTGCCGGGTCGGTTGTTCAGTGACTAATCAATCTATTGGGATAAACTTTAAACACTAAAATGTAGCGATTTTTAACAATGTTTAAATATTATAATTTACTTAAAAATTATTTTGTAGAAAAGAATTAATCAAAATATCGAATAGTCGGTATCGAATAGCTGATACGAATCGGTGGCGATAATAAGCAAAGAATCGACTATCATTTTTAGAAAGAACGCGGCGTTTCGCTCGTTTGGTTTCTATAATTCTGACTACCAACAAACTTAACTGTAATTATGAACTTTATAAGGCATGCGTTAGGATCATGCAGACACCTCTCAAAATCCGTGCCAAAAACTGAAACTAAACGACGCAAAACTGCAACAACTTTAACAAAACATTATGCATTGATTGAAAAGCTATTTGCAAGATTAAATGTTACTGAATCCGAAAAATTATTGCTTCAATCTTACCCCAATGTACTAGGCAAATCCTCGAATTGTGCAGATAGTCTTTATGTACTTAATAAAAGTTTAGTCGGTGGGTCAGCTTTTTGCATTTTCATTCATTTTCTATACAATAACATTTTTTTTTCAGCCATTATCACTAAACACCTTAGTGAAGATTTGCGAACAGAAAAGGCTTTTGTTTATGAATTGAACCCTGGTAGGAACAAACTGTAATAATAAAAAGAAATGTTTTACACATCATTTGTTCGTAGGTCCAGCTGTTTTAACGCAGGCAATATTGGAAGCTGGAGTATCTAAATTGAGAGTGTTCGAAAAAAGAAAAGACTTCTATGCACATTTAAAAGTATAATGAAAAAAGAAAATTATTAAATTATTAAAATCAATATTTTCTAAGGAATTAAAAAACCTGTATCAAGAAAGACTAGAAATATACGAACAAGATTTCTTCCATCTTCCCAAATTAGACGCACACTATCAGCAATCATTATTAAGTTTACAGGATACGATATACAAAGACGTTAAAGTCAAAAATTGGATAGATGGTAGTCTAAATTTAAAATATAAATTTATTAGTAATCATTTGGAATTTATTTCAGAACCAACCCTCAAAATTGTTACAGCGATGCCTCCAGCTAAGGAGGTGAACCTTTTACGATATCTTGTTGCAAAATACTGTATCATCGATTTACCGTTCAGTTTAGGCAGAGTTGAACTCTTAATATTTATTTCTGATAAAGAGTTTATGGTAAATTACTGAAGTATAGTCAAGGCATTTTTTTCAATGATGAAATACTTTTAGAGAATGACAGCGCAGCCAGAAGATAAGTACCACAAATATACTTCAATTAGTGTTCTGTATCAAATTTTATTCGACATTGAATGCCTGCACACGGTATAAATTCGCCAAGTAATAATATCTCTATATAAAAACAATGTAATAATTGGCGTGTCATTGTAGGAAGCTCGGAGTTCATTTTTTCCTCCAACCAAAGAAATGGTGTAGTATTTAAATTAATGTTTGGCACTTTCAAGATTTAATTTAATTATCATTTAGGATTCTATGTCAATGCATCTAGTACGGTTAACTCCCAAAAAACATCTATTCGATTTACTGCCGCAAACGTTGTTAATAGATTTGTCCGTATTCATTCGTCATCATTTTAAAAAACGAAAAGACTTGGTCATCAATGCACTCGAGTATAACATCAAAATCGCATATTTCTTGTCAATTTAATATAATTTTTTTTTTGTTAGTAATTGGATACCGGGCAGTTCAAGTCGACTTAAATCTGAGGGTGTATACGAGACACTACAGTTTGGACAGTTAAAACCACATCAAGTGTTAACTTTATTTTTGCATTTTTCATCTTGGCCAGAATATAAGGATTGCTTGTTTAAAACTCTAATCAAAAAGTATGAAAATGAAGAAGATAGATTTGATGATATTGAGGAGGCTGAAAATGAATAAAAATTTGTGTATTAAAATTATAGTCAATCTGGCTTGTTTTGCATTTTTTTATTCCTGCTTATATTGATTAACTTAAAGGTTATTTCTGAATGTTTACTAAGGATTCAAGAGTCCTAATAAAACAGTACCACAACCCCACTAGTGAAAGGACAGAAACGCCTGTTCATAAAGCTGTATTACCATAGCACACCAGAAATCTGTAACTAATGAAGAGTATTCCAATTACTTAAAAATTAATAAAAAGATATAAAATCTGATTTACTGAATCTTTGAAAAATTCAACAGTTTCATCGTATAAGACTGAATCAAAGAATATGTCTACAACTGCAAAACTTGATGTTTACTTGTAAATGCCACCAAATTTACTGAGTGTTGAAATGTTATACCATAGTGTATTACAATTCTTTGGTAATTACAGGTCATCAATGCACTCGAGCATAATGTCAAAATCATATATTGCTCATCGTAATAACTTGTTTTGCCTTTTTTATTGATTGGATACCGGAGGTGTTCAAATAGACTCAAATCAGAAGGTACACGAGACTCGACAGTTTGGACACCGCATGTAACCAAGAGTTCTGTTTTCTCTTGATGTAACTTTATTTTTGCATTTTTCATTTTGGGCAGAATATAATAGGTGCATGTTTAAAAGTACAATCAAAACGTTTGAAGATGTAGAAAGAAGAAGCTAGATTACATGATATTAAAGACTGTAATAATTACTGCATCATACTGTTATTCGATATTAAAATTAGCACAATAATGTACTTGGTTAAAGATTAATTTGACGATTACTTCTGAGTAGTTACTGTGCTTTGCTTTCGACGGGGATTCCAGAGTCCTAAGTATACCAACTCTAACAATTCCACCAGTGATAGGACAGATATTCCTGTCCAAAAGCCTATATTTCCGCCTATTGCACCCCAAAAATCTGCGACCTAATGAAAAGTATTGCAATAACTTAAAAGTTGAAAAAAATATAATAATAATCCGATTTACTGAATATTTGGCAAATTCAACTGTTTCATCGTACAGGACTGATGCAAAGAATATCTCTGCAACTGCAATACTTGAACGTAACCTGTAAATATTACCAAATTTATAGTCAATGACAATGTTGTAATAATCAAGCCTTACAATTCTTTGGTAATCTCAGTTCCATTCGGTAGAAATTTTAATACAGGTTTAAACATTTCTGTAGCTGCTTCTTGCCAATACGGGTATTCAATGAGGTTATATTCATAAGTTATTTGTGTAGTATAAACATTTTCCCTGAAATGTGAAACTTTGTAATTTAAATTTCTTATGAGTTAAATATTCTCATTACTTGCAGGTAAAAGGACAGTGGCACATTTCGGGATCAAATTTACTATTATTTTGCACGCACTGCTCTAAATAATACAACAAACCAGACGAATGTAGATGTAATATGGTTTATAAAACATTTTCCTTACTAGTGAAAATACAAATTTTAGCGTCTTCTTTTTTCCACGGAATTTTTTGGTCAATGCACTCGCAATGTTTGCTGATTTTATTCTGTATGCAACTGGCAGTGCAAGCCTTAAAATTATTTTAAAAGACAGCCGAATTGAAAATGATAGCAATTAACGTTTTGTACAAACCCCTTACTTCAAAAGAATA
>JAQGAS010000586.1:0-42227 GCA_034686365.1 Pachymerium ferrugineum | reverse complement strand
CTACTAATTTTTAGTAGTTGCTGTTACGGCTCCTTTCCTTTTATAATTACGGTTATAAAAGGTCTGCCCCGTTACATCATTTCTAAACTTCAAAAATTAAATAAAATATTTTGAGGGGAACGTATAATTTATTGTACTTTACTATTTTTAAAAGAATAATGAACCATTAAAAATTATACCTATAGCTTCGTAAATGAGTAACATAAAGATTTGTCATTTTGTATGAGTGGTGTAATTAATATAACCGTAACTGGTTCAATAATTACAGCGTTCTCGTACTCAAACAATGGTTTATTAACACGGTCTTAAAAGAGCCTTATAATGTGATTTTATAAACTTATGTGCAAAAAAAAAAAAAAAAATGTTTTTCTGAAGATTTGTTTTTACGCAAAACTTAAGTTTTTATAACTTTATAAAATTTACCGTAAGTTTTTATTAGATTATGGGTCCCTGAAAAAAAAAAAACTAGACCAATTCTTTTTTATGTTTAGAATACATGCATATATCAAAAACTAAAACTAAATTTTCAATTTAAAAACCAAAAGAAAATTGAAAATCATTGTCACATGACACACATGATTGATGTTTAGAGGTGAAGTGTGTAATTACACAGTCCAGGAGCCCAACCTTAAAACATGTGTTATCGTAAACATTTTTTCATTTATTTATCTGATTGAATTAAGAGAACCAGACATCTGCTTTTAAGGAGTATAAAGAGGGAAAATTACATCTTAATAATATTTGAGTAAATTTAGGCTGTACTTGCATTTTTGTTTAAAAGATTACTTCAATATTAAACATTTTTTTTCTAATAAAAATTAAAATTTTTTTTTCTAATAAAAATTAATTTCTAACATCAGCTGCAGCCAACACCCAAGTGACGCCACATGTAACCAATCATCAGGGACTCCCACAGGAGTTCCGCTAAGCGGCGCACCTGTTGCTCATACAGGAACTGGATTACATCCGAGTGAACAACTGGCTGGCGCAGGTCCGGCAAAACAACAGTCCGCACCTGGCTTTGAGAAACAACCGGAAACTTCTCTTTAATTTATTTCCTTTAGACACATCCAACTGAAAAACTCCACAAAATGAAAATTTAAGTGAAAAAAAATACCAGTGCTAAGTAAAAATGCCACTTTTCCGTCGGTCAAAAAAGGAAGGCGGTGAAGATGATGGACCGCAATCGAAAAATGGACAACCAGATAGTAAGGATACAACTACAACACAGCAACCGTACAATGTTCCACCATTAGACAAAACAAAATTAGTGTTTCACTGCCAACAAGCTCAAGGAAGTCCAGTTGGGATGGTCAGTGGATTTTCAAACGTTAAGGAACTTTATCAGAAAATTTCCGAGTCTTATGATTTTCCACCTTCAGAAGTAAGTAAAAAAAATATTGAAAACAAAAAATAACAGACAAAAAAACATTAATTTTAAAAAAAAATGAACCTTGTTCCAAGGACTTTATGGTAGAGTGGTTTGAAACTGAGTTTTCATGTGGAAATAGCCAGACCTCGTTATAACGAACATGAAATTAATTAAATTTCTATGTAACGAATTACCTTAATTCGAAAACAGAAAACTGAATTAGCAAAGAAACTGATTTTTAATTAAATCTCGTATAACGAATTTGTCTTTATTTTACAGTAATCATTAGTTTCGTTATAACGAGACTTTGTTATATTTTTTTTAAAGTGTAGGGTGAATATTTGATTTCATATGAGAACAAAAGACGAGTCCATTGTTGAAGGTTGAAGGCATTCTTATCATAATTACCTGTTTTGGATTATAAGTTTGGTTAAATATGAAATGGTTATATGAAATGGTTAATTCAAGTATAGGAGGGCTTAAACTTTTTCTCTGTAATGATGACGTCATTAAGTGCTGTGTAAAGAATTTTATCAGTTGTAAAAAAAAAAAAAAGATAAAGTTGTGAACGTTAAATCTTGGTATTTCTTGTTATCAATTTTCACTTTTTTAAAATATATTAAATATTTGCTGTAATTTGGGAATTTTAATTCGTTTGGTACGTTAACCCTACATAAATAATCAGAATTGTTTAAATTGAAAGTATGGAATTAAGTTAAATTCCTCTTTAAAAAGAATTTTATATGAAACAGTTGATTTAATTGAGGTCGTCTTAGGATTATAAGAAAATAAAAATGAAATGAAGAAATGTCCAGCAGGTCTATAAGCAATTTGCGCAAGAGTAGTCGTGAATGACGTCATAACAGAGCATGTGTAATATGACATATTTATTTTTATGTTTTCAGATTCTGTATTGCACACTCAACACTCATAAAGTGGATATGAACTGTTTATTAGGAGGTCAAATTGGACTTAACGATTTTATATTTGTTCATCGAAAAGGTAAATTAAAAATTGGAATTAATGACAGTAAACTTTATATTCATCGTTTCTTTAAGGACAAACAAAAGAAATTGAGTTGTGCAAAACTCAGGATGCATTGGGATTGACTATTACTGATAATGGAGCAGGACATGCTTTTATTAAAAGGATCAAAGAGGGCAGCATAGTGGATGGAATCAAATTCATCAGAGTTGGTGATCACATAGAGAAGATAAATGATGTCAATCTTGTAGGTCAACGTCATTTTGAAGTGGCCAAACGGCTTAAAGAAATCCCTAAAGGAACAACTTTTACTATTAGGTTAATAGAACCACTCAGGGCAGGATTCGGTAAGGCACAAACAAAATCATTAACTTGGTATATACGATGTATAAGCACCAATGCTAATTGTTTTCATTAATTAAAAACCAACGCCTAGTCAGCTAATTGTCATCTGCACAGCAATATTAAGTTGCTACATTAGATGCGTATTAGCAGGGTAACAAACATCTAATGCTAAAACAAGTGATGCTATTGCAATGCTATTGCAATGCTAATGCTAAAACTGGTGATGTTATTAGCAATGCTAGTTAAGGTGTTCATTTTAAGAGCGGGGGGAAGTGTAAATCTATTGAGTTGTTTAGTCAAAAATAATTGCTAACGTTTAACTTAGTTTAGCTGAAAGTTAGCAATATTTCTAACGTGCTAATCTTCAACAGTAGAAACAAAGCATTTTGCATGAACGAATGTCACCGTACTGTATGCTAACTTAAATCAAGATTATAAAGAAATAATATATATTTTTATATAATCTTGGTTATAAAATACTACCTTGTGGTTTTCCTATTAGCTTTAATTTTAGCATTAGCAATAACAGAAATACTCATGATGAGAGAAATCTTCTGTAACTGTTGTTGCAATTCCTTTTTAAATGCATGTCTGCTGATAAACAGTTATGATTTGCATCCTCAGTGAAAAACTGCAGTTTTTTTACAGTTTGTGTTTTGCGCAGTTGGGCCAATTTACTGCAGAAAAACTAGCTTTTTTCTCTGTGTTGCAAATGCAATCATTTTGCTATGTTGAAACTACGTCTTTCTTTAATGTATGTAAATGAGGGATAGTGTTACTTGGGGCTGATCTTAGCCTGCGAAAGGATATGAATTGTGAAACGGCAATTTACCACAATTTCGTGATGTGAATTTTAGATGACCTTCAAAAGGAATTAGTATGGGCTAATTTACGTCATATCTGAAAGGGTTTAGCATTACCTCTGAAATGAAGTCTTCTGAAGTGAAACGTTACATTTCGTAATGGCCCGTATCAGGTAAACGATATGGGAAAAAGATCAATCTCTGTATGCATCTTTGTGCATGATAACTTATGCGTAATATTAACTCAATAACAAAAAATAATAATTTATGTATGAGAATGTTAATGGGTTACATTACAGAATATTAAAATCTTTAAAAGAACTGCCATTTAAAGTTTAAAACGCAGTTCTTTTTGTTTTCCGTCAAACGAGGCAATAAAGTATGATACCGTCATTTCTTTTAGCTAATATTGGTCCTCGGACAGACCCAAAGAAAAAAGCAAATTACGGTAGTGGCAAAGAAACGCTCAGACTGCGATCAACAGGACCAGCCACCGTACAAGAAGCTGTAAGTTATTTGCACATATTTTTGGACATATGTTATACGTATTGCAATGTTTGCACCCGTTAACTTTGGTATTTACAAAGTACTATAATGACTCAAAATTTAACAGTTAAAAAAGTGCATAACTACATTCTGCTTAAACACAAAATCTAAGTAAATTGTGCCAAAATATTGCATTTAAATTGTTAAGATTCCACAGAATATTTTAGCCGGATAGTATCAGTTAAGAACTCACATGGCTAGAAGTGATATTTATTTTAGCAGAAGTTTCAAGTCGAAAACTTTAACCAAAGAAACAAAACGACATCATATTTTAGATATAGAGATTAATTTAGTGATTAGTGTACAACAAAAACAGAAAAATCTAATTTACCTTGCTTGTGACTTCCAGCCTGATAGCGTTGTCCAGACAGCCATTGATAAGATCAACAGCCTTCTTGAAGCTTTCATGGGTATCAACGATGTGGAACTTGGTAAATAGAGTTGAAAAAAATAAGTGGCATTTAGTAGATGTTCTTAATACTCTAGATGCGCATCTTCATCACTCTTGTTTTGTTTACAAAAGCTTATTGCCTTTTTTATTGCAGCCACACAAATCTGGGAATTAGGACAAAATAAATCGAACACACACGAGTTTGCTGAAGCAATTGATGGATCGGATTTGGAAGCTTTTGGTTTTACCGACGATTTTGTTTTCGACCTTTGGGGTGCCATTAGTGACGCGAAAGCAGGACGCCTGAAGTGTGAAGATGTCGATGTTAATTTTTAACAAACGGTTTTTTTTTTCATGAACTCCTTAATGATCAGTTTTATTGATACATCTTGATGATTCTAGTCTCGGTATGGTTTCGAGCTTTTCATAAAATGAAATTTTGTTTTTCGTCTAGTTTTAAATTATTTTTTTTTTTTTTTTATTTTTAAAATAAGTGTAGGTATAATATATGCAAAACTAATAAAGTTGTAGTTAATTACTGTTTGCATCTAGCTGTAATATTATTGTTACAGTAATCGCAGATTAAAATACTTCAGAAAAACTGTATTGAAAAAAAGCTGCAGAAAGCTGAAGGGAAAGTTTGGGCAGGTTTATTCCCCTACTATCACATGTAATGTGGTGCCCTATGGTTGTTTTTGCTAAATTTCCACCTGGCATTGACTATTCCAGATAGAAGTCTATGACAAAATATTGACATGTACATAAGTTGGCCAAAGGTTAATGTATTTATGGGTACATAACAGATCGACTACAGTATTGTCAACTATTGGCTAGTGCTTTTTGATTAGGTTTTATAGTTTGATTTGTTCTCGCTATGTACGACCCTAGCTATAGTCGCTGCCGGTATTAAGCATTATTCTTCTTTTTTTTACTATTGGGGTAGTTAATACTAGTTTTAAGTAGGTAGTTCTTGAATTGTTTTGGGTATTGTAATTATACAAGAAGCAACTCGATAGTTTCATTGGTTTAAAATGGAGAATTAAGAAGTACTACAACCCACTTCAAAATTCTCCATGGGACATGACTTTTAAGAATTTGAGACCCATAAATCCTATTGGTTTTATTGAAATAAATTTGACCAAGTTCCTATTGAAATTGGTTAATTTCTTATTGGATTCATTAAAACCAATACATCTCAATTTCTTATAGAAAAATTTCAGCAGCACGTCTCCGTACAACTGATAAAATCCTCAAACAATCTTACAGTAGGCCTACTTGACAAAAACTACTAAATGGAACAAGTGAAACTTATAAGCTTACTTTCACATTAACTTGAATTCAAGGGTCTGCAACGAGCTTTGACGATCCATTAAGTTTTCTCGTGGATTTGCTTCACAAAAAAAGTTTTGCATAAAATTTCATTCTCCTAAATAAAAAAAATTAAATTAATTAAACATAAAATTAATTAATTCCACCTATTACCACTAAGAACAACTTTTTGACAAATTTGGATGACAGATCTTTTATACATTTCTTAATTACAATATACAAATTCGAAATCACAAACACTGTGTAAATAAAACATTTAAATGAAGTTGCTTGAAGGACTAGAATCGGCGAGAGGTGATGTTGAGAGCAGCAATAAATTATTATCACTGTAAATTTTAAAAATCACTGTATAAGAAGTTGATAAATTTCTTCTCAAGAGATACTTGGAAAATTACTTTGAATCATTCTGCGTTCGCGCACTTTGAGTTCTCAATTTTTTCTTTGGTTTATTGGTTGGTTCAGGATCATATTGACAACACCATGAACGACTTTTCGGATCAACCATTTTGTTGCTATCCAAACCGTCACAAGATGGATGCAGAATGACTGAATCAGCAAATGTGGATAGATCTCCATCAGCACTACCAGTTCCAGAATCATCTCTGAAAAGAAAAAAAAATTTGAAACTTAGTGTCGATTAATATTTGTTATCTTAAATTTTGTCAAAAACAGTAGTGAATCAATAATAGTAGTTTGCTGACGGAATTACAACTTTCTCTGTTTTCAGTTTAAAAAATTGTGACGGCAAGTCCATTAACAAAAAGTAAGCTTTTATATAGTCTCCACCAATTTCCTTAATTTCCACAATAATCTGTATAACATAAAAAAATATGACAATAACCGAAATGGTAAAAACAAATTTAAAATAAAACTACAAAACAGTTTCCTGGAGGAAATAAAAATAAAACCGAGATTTTACAAGGTCAAAAAAATAAAAACGGGCAAATAAAAAGTCCAGCCGAGGTCAAGCAAAGCTTCGTAGAAGCGATAACTCTGAGGTTGAATTTTACACTATTGTTATTCCTTGTGTGGGCAATTTGCTCTAGTTCCCTTATGAATAGAAGCTCACAACTGGAAAAATTGAAAAGTAGAAAGCATTGAAAACAATAGTTTATTTACTTCTCTTTCTATCAACAATGAGTGAAGGTCATAATATATTGAAAAAAATCTTGAAAATGTTGAAACTACCATTTGGTGTTGAAATCTTGCATGATTTGCAAGAAATGTAGAAAAAATGTTTGCTAAAATTTTGTAAAAATATTTAAAAAAATTTGCAAATAATTGGCCACTTTTTTTTAAAACAAAATCTCAGTAAATATTTGCAAAACTTTTCCAAATCTTTTTTTTTTTTTGCACAATTTGCAAATTATATTTACAAATTTTTGCAGATTTTAAAAAACTTTTCATAATTTTAAAATTTTATATCGTTTAAAAAGTAAGCAAATTCACATAATCATAGCTTATTCGCTTTTTTTTTATGCTACGGACGAGTGGTGCCACCTGCCGGTGCTTTCTGACTTACTTGGGTATTGATGGAGCACGATTAATTTGAATCTCTGTGACCTGATGTAAAGGAGATCGTACAGGTACATAAATCGCAGGCACTTTAATTTCTCGATGGGAACTGTATGGTGATGTACAATTTGTCCGGTTCCAGCGGCACTTTCTTCGTAAATTCCAACATCTTTGAAAAAATGCCTGGTATAAAACAAAAAAAAAGTAATTAAAACCAATCAAACCAAGAGTTTTCTTAATCCAACAACCATCATTTCATTGTGTGAAATACCCATACAAACACCAATTTATCTGCTAATGACAATGATCAGAAATTGACCTAGGGTAGTGTGTCTTACAAATCGAATAACAGCACTCCAAATCAATGCAGTATTC
This sequence comes from Pachymerium ferrugineum, assembly GCA_034686365.1. Taxonomy (NCBI): domain Eukaryota; kingdom Metazoa; phylum Arthropoda; class Chilopoda; order Geophilomorpha; family Geophilidae; genus Pachymerium; species Pachymerium ferrugineum. The sequence goes on along the minus strand of JAQGAS010000586.1, from coordinate 34,567 downwards.
AACAAAACATCATTCCTTCCTTGTTATAGTTGTTCATTATTTTTAACAATTTATTTACATTACTTTGAGAGGAGAGTTATTCAGCTTGTAGCTGCCCCTGCGCTTTACTGCACGACTAATAAGTATTTAAATTGCGCTTTTTAAAGAAATTGCATGGTTTAAGTGGTAATGTAAAATTATTTTATGGCAATTAGACCTTAGTTACAATTTTCAAATTTATATTTTTTGGATAGAAAGGACGGTTTCATTTGGACTTTAAACATCCTCAGAAGTTTTATTAATATGATTAAGAACTGGACCATTAGTGGCAAACCAAATTAAAAATTTTTTTGCAAAAGATTGTAAAATTTTAAAATATTTCTGTCACAAAGTACAAAACGTTTTCAAATATTTTGAAAAATAAATTTGTAAAATAAATTTGTAAAATAGATTTTTGTAAAATTTTTGCAAAACTTTTTCAATAAAACAGAGTGGTCATTTAATTTGAAAATATTTGCAAAAAAATTTGGAACAAAATTTTTGCAATGTTGTTCTCAAAAAATCTAGAATTACAACTATGGTCTTTGCATAACGCCAGTAATTAATTAATGTAAAACTGTTCGAAGAGTTTAACCAAATCTAATTTAATTTCAATTTTGCCAAGCAATGCAACTTCATGCCTCAGCCATTTGGTGAGCTTCCAATTAATTCATTACCCTGAAGACTATTTGTTACACGGTTTCCCACTATAGGTCCTTATTTCACATCCAACTAGACACAAAATCCTCCATAATGACCAACCAAAGCTCAGACTTTTAATAACAAACCTTGTAGCAAGCAAAAGTGATAACTATAAATGTGTCATGTTTACGATTGCATAATATCCACTTCTTAAACCCCAATTTCATAAATTTCGTTCACGTTTATGACACGACATTCTCATCATATTTAATTATCAGCATAATTAAATGTCATATGAACATAGGCGATGGATAAGATTATGCAATTCCGAGTTTCATGTGCAACAAGTTAATTACCTTTCTAAATAGAATGTAGACCCAAGGATCCAAAACTTGATTGACTGATGCTAATCGAACAGTCAAAATATCTGTTCTTCTATCGACGTCATTTCCTGAAAATTGGTTTAAGAGAATCTGAAACTGAAAAAAAAAACGACTGTTATCATTGTGTAAAAATAATATACCTGTTGTGAATTAATAGCAGAAAACAAAAACACTTTTCCCCTGACATGCTTTCATGTTGTTCGTAATAAGATAAAAGCTTTTATAGTACTACTTTTGGTTTCATCTTAAAATCACCTTTAAGTGCGTAACGTTTTAATTAATCTTATTAACAATTCAACGTAAAGTTAAGATTCAAATTTTTCTGATAAATTTTATTACATTTACCACAAAATTAAGAATTTTTATATTTACTAACTATTCATTTAAAATAAAACTTTCAAAGAATAGTTACCATTAGCGGTGCCCAACAAATGGTAAAAACCACTGTAATGCCAAGGAGAAGAACAACCATTTGAATTTCAATTTCTCTTTGCTTTCTACTTGTAAACCTATGTTTATCATTTGCAGGGGAATTTTCATGCGTCCTTTTGTACCTCATATGCAGCAAGGACCCTGGAAAAATAGAAGAAAATAAATTAAGATGCAGATGGCTTCAATTTATCCTAAAACATTGCAACCTTAAAGGGACACTCCACCCCTGAGACAAGTTGGGTTTAAATAAAAGATTGCAATCGTCTGATTACGTGTGCAATACTTAAATTTCTTAATTTTGAACTGTTATTTAGTTTAAAATGAAAACATTCCATCAAGTGATCTAAACCAACCAATGCGATCAACTATTGTGGATTGGCTGAGCCATAAAAATTGATCCCATTGGTTGGTTTAGATCACGTGATGGAATTTTTCATTTTAAACTAAATAACGGTTTAAAATTAAGAAATTTAAGTATTGCATACGTAATTAGACGATTGCAATCTTTTAAACTCAATTTGTCTCAGGGATTGAGTGTCCCTTTAACTCTCTTGCGAAATAGATTTTTTTCGTGATATTATTTATTTAGTTTGGGAGTGGTTCTTTTGATAACCCATGATGACCACCTAACATGTTTTTCCACCCATAATACATCATACATCCTTTTACAACTTAACTCTCGTTCACCTATGGTTTTTTTCCCAACGCAATATTGATTGTGATGTAGAATATTACACACTCAAGATAGCTGCTAAAGGGACATGGGGCAACTGTCGTTTATTAGGCGTGAATAAGATTCAAATGCTTCAAGAGAAACTTTCAAAGCATAATTTGATTATTTTAACCGTTTAGAGACCATTGCAAGATTTTGTTTACATGTGCATAACAAGAGCATATTATGTTCTTAATTTATTTTCGTTCTTCATGTTCATTGCAAAATGTAGTAAACAGCCAAAAATTCTTCCCCACAATATTTTGAATATTTATTAATTTGCCCTTGTAGCATGTGAAAGCAATGTGGGAAAGCGGCTGTACAATATCGTTGATTGAAGCGTGTGGTTTTAAGATTAAAGTTGCTAAAAACATTTCTATTGGTTGCTTTAATTTGACAGACGTGATATTAATCTGAATTTTGAATTCAACGCACCTATTTTTAATGTCATTATAGAGGAATTTATGAATCCTAAAACACTTTTCCTGCTAAAAATATTTTAACTGGTGTATAAATATTGCTTTACAAAATTGGAGCTGTGTTGTCTTCAATTTATGCACCCATGAACCTTTTTCAATTTTAGTGTCCAGATTAAAAGAGATGTGTGTTTTGGCCATAAATTTGGAAGATCCTTTCACAACTCATGCAAAAATCAAGAGAATATTTCTTAATTTTGGCTGTGTTTGTTGAATTTCCATCACATTACGTTGAGAAAAAAAATTAATTAAATGCAAATAATAAAAATCATTAATCTTCTTGTGAAAGGTTGCAGCATTAGAATATAATACGTCATAAGCAGGCTAACAACACACAAGGGTTTCAAATAAGACATTTATTCTGAGTTATCGCGCAAATATGACTGACAACAAAAAATTGTCCTAATTGCTACCTCACTGCCACGCATAAACCTTTCATTAAACTGCAGATTTTCCAATAAAATAAATACTATGAATAAAAATATTACTCAACCAATAGAATACCAAGCACTCTCATCTTAAAACTAAGAGTAATCCCGTTATCTTTAAATTAACCATTGGCTCCATTCATCAATAAAAAGTTGTTCAAAAAAATATTGGTTACCCATACAAATATAGATTTGTAATAAAAAAAAATATCCAGCTATTCCAACCAGCAATGCACACGAAAAACTCATAAGGCTTTTCGCGTGTAAACAACAACTGCCTCATTAGGCCTCATGGGAATTTATGAGCTCATAATTTAATAAAACTAAGATTAACAGTCATTTAAGGCTTAAGTTTTTAAAAATCATGAATATTATATTAAAATTAAAATAGCTGAAATTTTTTTTCTAATCTTTCATGTCAATTATTTGGCATCACGCATCAACTTCCTTTACCCACCATGATGATTATGGCAGTTTGAAAAGTCATATTGACTCGCGTATTGATTTTTACGTAGATTATTACTGTGATAATCGTTAAGCACAATTAACCTTTCAAGTATGTAGGTCACTTCATCCTTACCTTTTTCTGGTTTGACATGAATGAAGTCAAATAGGTTTCTATTACCCGAATAACTATTTTGGAGAAAAGAAGAATTGCAAAACTCTTGACCCAATCATTGACGTTTAGCAGTCATGACTTAAAGGGACAGTCAACCCCTTTGACGGATTTGGTTTGTGTAAATGATTGCAATTGTTAATTACGAATGCATAATTTTAATTTGTTAAAGGAGGGGGGTCTTACTAAAATTACAAATATTACAGACGAAAGACGGGAAAAGTTCTACTTTTTCTTCAATTGCACTTCCATTCTAGAGAGTTGAGGTTTTTTTTTTACAATTTAATCTCAAACTTACGTGGCTAAATTTCGGGTTTTAGCGATTTCCCAAACACATTCATGAAGTATGAGGCGACAGAATCAGCCTCGTTAGATAGAACTTGCCTCATACGTCACATGTCTTTGTTATTGTCGTCTCATATGTCATGCCTGTGTTTGGGAAATCGGTAAAATCCGAAATTTAGCCACGTAACTTAAGGATTAAATTGTAAAAAACGTAAGCTCTCTAGCATGAAGATACAATGGGAAAAAAAGGTAGAACTTTTTCCCATCTTTCATCTCTAATATTAATTTTAATGAGACACCCCCCTCTTTTAATTTTAAACCGAAGTTTCGTTTATAAAAATCGAAAACGTTTCATTATGTGATCTAAATCAACCAATGGGATTTGTGGCCTGGTTGGGCCACCAATAGAAATTCGAGGCTGTAAAAACGAAGGGTGTGAGAAACGAGCAAGGAACAGCCACCGAACCCGCACATGCCACGCACGTATATTTGTTTGAAAGCACTTTGACAACAAGCTGTTCACTACTAACCAGAAATTGGGACATATATTTCCTCTTTGAAAGCGGGGTTTAGCCGGCCTTTTCATCTACTTGTCTACAGAAATATACATTCCCATCTTTATGTTGGCTTTTTACAACACTCAGAACTGTTTTATTAACTGTTAAAGTTGAAAGATATCAGTTGTAAGTAGGACTTGTACAGTATAGACAAATGTTTTGGTATATTAAATAAAGGCAATTTTTCGTTCATTACTAGTGAATGTCTAAATTGGACAAAATTAGTATCTCTGCTTTAAGGTCTATTTCTTCACTCGGTGCAAATTAAAAATTAACTCTTAAAGTTCAGCGACCATTGATTCAATTTTGTTTCTTTCTTCCACACACACAATGGAATAAAATCATTGTTTCTATTTAAAAGTAATGAGAACTACGTTGTTAGAATTAATACTGTTACTTGTTGAGGTCGTTTAAAGTTTCATGGTGGTTGTTCCTGAAGACCACCTGGCACATGGCCATGTGTGGGCGGTTTATTGCTCTAAATAACTTTTTATTTTGTACTCTTAACCTTGTAAATATTGCCTTTCACTAACCTATTTCAATTTGTTAACGATTGGCTTCCTATTTTTATTCTACCAAGTTGTTTGATAGCAATCTCGTATTATAAAAGCAGAGTTTGCGTAATGAATATATCATCTAACAGACGGGATCAACTCATAAGTCGTGTTGTACAGTACAAGTATATAACTGTAATCAGGATTCGCTCAAATTGTTATTTCTCATTTAAAATGTAAGGGTTTCTACAATTAGGGTTTCATGAATGGATTCTCCAACCACTTACAGATTTAAGCAATTAGAACTAAATTTTTTTCCATATTAATTCGCCTTTTGTGTGTAAGTCTTTCAACTTTCCAGCTGTATAAACTTTGAATTGCTGGGTTTTCAGCCAGTAAACCAGTAATCCAATAATCCGGCCCTTGTCTCCCTGGCCCAGGTTAATACCAGGGTTAATAATAAACCTAGCAAACCAACTGCTTTTGATGATTCTATTGTCTCTTTTGGGTTTTAGGGTTGATTTAGTAAGTAGCAAATAGCGACCGTTTATCTCGTTTGTATTACTTGCACGCGAGAAGGTCAATAGGTATCAAACAAACCGATGAAGTTTTATGCAGTCAATAAAAAAATGAAACTTTCTATTTTTGTTCCAAATTGTTGATGTTCTCAGTTTTATGCAGTTCAAAAACATGAAACTTTCTATTTTTGTTCCAAATTGTTGACGTTCTCAGTTTTATGCAGTTCAAAAAAATGAAACTTTCTATTTTTGTTCCAAATTGTTGATGTTTTTCTGTGATTGTTTTGTTAAACTGGGAAGAAAATGAATTAACCAGCAGCATATGAGCATAAGAAATTGACAATCTGTACAGAAAAAACTGCAGTAGGGAAACTGCTGTGAAAAAAAAACTGCAGATTATCTACAGGAAACCACAAAAAACTTTACAGCAGTTTTTTTTGGCTGGGTTGACTCTACAGACAGAAAACTTACTTCCTGTCCATGTAAAGGACTAACGCCTTCCATCTATTAATCAAAACCACTAAAACAATTGCTATATATAGCAATTAAAAAATCTGTTATACCACACTATTTGCAAAACATAGTTTATAAAAATATTACCTGTAACAATAATGTTGCACCCAATAATCATCAGGATCAAAGCAAGATTCACAATTGCTACAGTGCAGGCGTAAATAGAATCCCATATCGTCTCTGGATGCATATCAAGAAAACACCAAGTTCCCGGATACTGTTTGGAATACCGTCCAAATCCAAACAAAGGAAAAGACGCTGCTAAAAGAACCATAATCCACTGCACGACAATAGCTAAACGAGCTTTTGGTCTATTTACATGTGACTGGTAAAAATATCCATGTCTTATGCCCACATATCTTTCAACTGCCATTGTACATACTATGCACGGTGTTATAAGAGCAAAACTGATCATTGCAAATGCGTGGTAATTGCATAATCCTGTCCCTCCTGGCCAAGTACCATGTGCGTACACAACTATTACAGGCCATGTGGTAAATATGATTCCCAGAAGATCTGTCCATGCAAGACTGGCCACTAGGACGTAAAATACTGTACGAGCTTGTTCGCGTTTTGTGGAACTTTGAAGAACGATGATTGCTATCACATTGCCTGAAAGAATAAAAAGTATTTGGTATTAATACGTAGTAAGTTTGAAGTTATTTCAGTGAATTTCAGTATTTGGCATAAAGATACACCCTACTTTAACTGCCAAGGGCACCAACCGCATTTCCTTCCAACACCTGTTAGTAGAAGATAAAAACACTTTGTACCCCATTAACACAACAAATTACACCTCCATTTATTAACTTGCACAAAGGAAAGTTTCTAATTTTTGTCTTTGAATGGAATAGGGATTTTCATTAACCCATAAAACGAACTATGGGAAAATGTTGTTTTCAATGTCTCAAAATTAAACGTTATTAATAACCATATGGCGTTAAAGTGTAATTATAAATAGCAGTTTTAAGAGGGGAAAACGATAAGCACCCTTTGATAGGTTTTGAGTCCACTTGAAAAATTTCAGGATTCTTGTTTAATCATTTCTCGCTATGCTGTTTACAATTAATCCATGGGGATTTCGTTCTTGCTGAGCAAACGCTTAATATTTGAATGACATCCCATTTAAGTTTATCCAGAGTTGTTAACATAAAAAAAACATTCTGTAGACGACGTTGACTTTTGGTTTGTTATTAAGGAAAAGAGGTCGTGGTATTTTTATGGTAACTAGGGGAGGCTATGTCTGGGCATAAATTATTTCTTGGAAGTTTAGTATTGCATCCCATCGTAATTTAAAAGCGACGTTTTGAAAGCGTCATGCCAATTCCGTTTAAAATTAGCTTTCGCAACCTTTCCTATAATGTACAAACTATGTAAATTAAGATTAAAAATAAACCACCGTGAAAAATAGAAATTAAAAAGACTGCAGTCTTTATAAATACTTCCCAGAAGCAAACTGTAATAAGCTAGATTGCAATGTCGAATAGGTGTGACGTTATACTAGTATCGGAGTATGAAAACTGGAGAAATGAAAATTTAAAAAAAAAAAACTGAACTGAGGAATAATATTTGTCGAAAATTTTATCGACAAAAGTATTTACCAGTAACGTTTATTATGAGAATTCAGTTTTATTTTTCGATTTCATCTTTTCCTAAAGGTCACAGCGCCATTGTGTTATGCTAATGTTCTCAAATGTATGTAAAATTTGTAAAAAAAATTTATTTTGGAACATTGCATATAATTTTCATCAAATGCTATAAAATCTATATAAAGAGTCAAAGCAGATGTTTTATAAAAGAATTTCAAAAAAAAAAAATTTTGAATTCGGAGCAATAAATCAAATTACATGCTCAAAGCTTAGTATTCAAAACACGATTCCACGTATGGAAATTGGTCGTCAGAAATTTTTCGGCAAAATCCAAAAGGGTTTGAAAGACATTCCGCAACAAAATTTTGATACGGAAAACATTATTTTCCGTGCAAGATTTGTCACGAAACAAATGAATTGATTCCGCATATGTGTGGAGACAAGGAAAAAAAACCCGAAACCTACTCTAGCTTACACGGTAAATTTATGAATAAATCTCTATTGAAAATCAAATAGTCTCTTTAAGAACTACTGTAGTGAGGTTTAGTGTTCTTGAATTTCCCATTGTAACGTAATAACTTTTACCCTTTTACCCTACAAAACCAGACCTACGAAACAGGCTTTCACAAACAGATGCAACAAGTTCTATTTGCCTAATTGAGAAGAAACTTCGCCTTACGTAGTAATTATAGTCTTAAACATTCAAACAAGATCCAGGATAAAAGATTTGTCAATGTCAGCTTTAAAACTTTTTAAAGCTCTTGACTTGACTTCGTGACATTTGATTTTTTTTCTGTACCATTTAATGAAAATCCATCAATTTAGCAATAAAACTAATTCAGCAATAAACTTCTTGACGGTTGATACATTAAAAAATTACTCCTTTTTAATACTTTTACTGCACCCTCTAGGAACCTTTTAGATAAAAAGCTGAGATTTCGTTTAAATCCCTTGATTTTTGAGCAATAAAATAGAAACACAAAGAGATGTTATGGAAGATGTTTATTTCGAGTGTGAAAGCTTTTTCTTTCGAGATTGCATCGTCTCTCTAGAGCAGTATCCATCAAGGAACTGACAAAAGGAATGAGCTGTTTTTGTTTTGCGTGGGTTTGCTGCGGTTGTTTTTACAGTAGAATGTTTTTTATTAGTTTAATAAAAGGAAGGCATTTTTTGTTCAAACATTGCTGATGAACTGCCCGCATAAATCATGTGATATTGAGTTGTTTATTGGTTGTAAAAGGAGAGTTAAAACGTGTATAATGGGTGTCAACTGTACGTGGAAATGAAGTCAAGGTAAAGTAAATTGAAGTCCTTAACTGACTTGATCTTAAAATGACTTCAGATGCCCAAACAACTATTCGATCGAAGATTTGATGAATATTGTACGCATCCCGTTTATAAATCTGGTAAATTAAAAAAAAAAATATACTTACAACACTTGTGAAAACAGGAGCCATTTGCATTGCTAGATTAAGAATTCGCCGCCAGACGGAAGCACGCGTAATATCGCTGACGTCAAACCTCATGCTTGTCATATATTGAAAAGGGGCTAGTAACGTTGCAATCTCGTTAGAAACGCTCTCATTTATTTATCAAAATTCTGCACGAAAGCAGGTTGGAATAATAAAAAAAATCTTAAGTGTCAATAAACTAACGACTGAAAAAAAAAAATTTCCCATGCCGGGAATCGAACCCGGGCCTCCTGGGTGAAAGCCAGGTATCCTAGCCACTAGACCACATGGGAAGATATTATAACATCTCTTGTAAACAGTTAACACTAATAATATTATTTCAATAAAGAAAATCTCAGAAACTTTTTTTCACTCTAACATTTTATTGGATTAAATAAGTATTGTTTCGATGACTCAAATTGAATTTCTCATGGGGTGGCTTCATTCAATAACACATTTTTCAGAAGGGAAATAAAGGGATACCTTGCCGGTGATAAATGACCCATCTTAATACTAGAGGCGCCACGGGCGCCACTAGCTACACTCAAGTTCTTTTGTGATAGAAAAGACGTTATAAAATATGAGATTTGGCAGATTTTATGTTCTCAAGGGTTTTTTTTTTAAAGATGACGAAATTTTTTATAAAACATTTGAGTAAAGAAAACATGACCTACTGTTCCAATACGAAAACTCACATTTTTTTTTCTTTTACAGAAAAGTTATTGGAAATTTCAAAATCAATTTTTGAAATATCACCCATGAATTTAATCAAAAGTAAATTAAAGAAATGGAATATCTTTCATACTCCATAGAATATTCTCCAATTTCTTACAGCACGTGCAATCAATATCTTACTCTCACTTTTCTTTCCACAAATCAAATGACAAATTAAACGGTTGGACCATGCTGTTGTCACTTTTGTTGACACAAATATGCTCCAAGAAAAAATATTTCATTTACTTTTATATTTGTGTTTTTTTATTTATTCACCAACCAAAGAAATAAACATCAATCAGTCAAACTACCCATGAAATTCGTTTTAAAACAAGATATAGATACAAGAGCATGTGTGAAATTTAGTTTCATATGCACACAGTGGTATCAATTGTATAATTTACACTTTTTTGATAAATTCTTAAAATTTTTTTCAACAACATTTGACCTTACATTTGAGTCATTTATGAGTTGGCAAGGTCTGTATTTTTCCGTCTCCATAATCCATTTGCTATTTAAATATTTCGTAATTTCTTAATCCAAAATAGAAATTTATTTACATTAATTCAAACCAACCAAACATATTTTACTAAAAGATAAAATTTAAATTAGTAATTTGTATAAAAACTCAAATTTATATTTATTTTTATAAAATACTCAAATGCAATAGTATTTGCTACATTGTAAAAACTATAAAATCTGTACCGCAAGAACATTAAAATTTAAAAAAAGTTTTCATACCTATAATTCCAGTTACAGAAGTCACGATTGGTATGACAACATTAGCACCAGGCGTATTACTAATTTCCGTGCAATTTCTGAACGGGCCGCAGTCTACAACCATGTTTGTTTCACGCATTTCGTCGATACTACTGATGTTCGCACGCGACTCGTCCATCCCTTAAAACTCGCTTCTCCGATCCAATAGAGTTAATCAGAGAGACGCAGCATCTACACGTCGCCCGTTGAATTCTGGGTGAGAATGGTTTTGCCCTGGTTTAACACATGATTTTCATCAAGTTGAATCCACTTAGTTGGGGATTATCCTAGTTTGTGAGATATACCGTGATTAATTTATTTTCTGTTTTAAGTGAGGTTTTGGAGTGGGTTATTGTGGTGAGTACATTTTCTGAGAATTGTGTTAGGTTTGTAAGGGAAATTAATTAGAAGGAATATTTTTATGAGCGTGGGTGTTTGTGTGGAGGGTGTGTCTGAGAAAAGTAGATTAGGGTTTTGTGAAAAGGTGGTTTGTACATGGGTTTTGTAATTGTAGTGTTTGGGAACGGATGTTTTTCTAATGAAAGGTTTTAGTTGTGTAAGTACAATAGAGTTTTAATTAAAAATTAATGAAGAATGTGTCATTAATTTGTGACGTTGTTTGAAATGTCAAATTTTAGTTTTAGGAATACAAAATTTACTTGCAAGATTAAACATTTTTTTCTTTTTAGATTGGAAAATATTGAAATTTGTACGAAAATGCTGAAAGGTTTAAAGTTTGTCTTGTGAAAACTTCTGCGTTTTGTAATATTGTCATGTCTGCGAAAAATTTCAAAAAAAGTTGGACAATTTTTGATTTTGTAAAAAAAATTTAACTGTGTAAAAAAAAAAAAAAGTCCTAAAACTTGCAAACTTGGATAAGGGTATTCAAACTTTGTTTTCTGTTCAAGTAATTTGACATATCACTACGCCAATGGTAATTTTGTGGGCTTCAACTTTGAACTTTTGAATAAAAACCGGTTGGCAGCAGATTGAAAAGAAATAAAATTTGCGTCGTTAAAAAATTCTGCATACACTAATAGAAAAATGACATTGTAAAATTTCTGTAAGAATGTTTTGACAAACTTTTTGGAGAATTTTTAACTTATGAGTTGTGAAGTGTAATAATTTTAAAACTTTTACTAAAATTGTAAAGTGCAGTTTCAGAAAACATAATTGACTTCGCGAACTCACTATTGATTGCTGTAGAATAATTACTAAAATAAATTATTTTCATAAAGTTGGGGTATTCACCATAAATTAGAAAAATCAAAATTTAGGCAAAATTAATATTGGTTTCTTAATTGCTCACAATTATTTTGTAAGTAACTTCATACTTGCCACTGTCAATTTAGCAATGTTTCCCTCAGAATTGAATTATCACTCTTTCCACGTGCCAAAGTTGCACGAAAATTGGTTTCTAGAGTCAAGGTGATCCCAGAGAACTGCAGGAGGCCTGTTTCCTGAATAAAACTGCTCCAAACACTCTTAAAGCCCTTTTGACCCAGGATTTTTAGGTAACAGATACCCGGATTTGCTTCACTGCACTAAAACTATTCCATTCTAAATATGTAAATTGGCTTAGCTATCTGAATTTTCAAAAAAAAATAATTGTGAACATGATATGAGCATTGAGTTGCATATCCAATCAACGCTCATATCATATTAACAATTATTGCGTTGGATATCCAATGCAATGATACGAGGAATCTAAGGCCTCACGCACCGGTATTTTTTTCTGCTTGCAGTTGCACATAAATAAACTTTAAATGATAAGTTAAGCAAGTTTTATTTGATTACACTTTGAAAATTAAACATTTCCGCATGAATTCCTTTCATCAAAAACAGTATTATCAGGATAAAAATTCTCAGCTTTTTTCCGGTAATGAATAATTCAACCGTCAGATTTACAAATCCGGTCTAAAGCGTAATCAACCTGTCAAAACAAGCTTTCAGTTTAAGCAAGTTACTTTTATAAACTTCAATGAGCAGGATCTTTTTTATTGATTTTTCAATATTTTACGGTTGTATAAAAAAAAAATTAATAAAAACAAGCTTCACTAGAAAACTGTATTTAATAAAAATTAAAGTTGAACAAAACAATTATGCTTGTGAGAAATGATGGTTTTATTGGTGTTGATGTTCTCTTTACCGTATGAGCCACTAGTGAGCAGCAATCAGATACTAAACTTGACTTTTCTATCTTTCTGTAATTGAAACCCATACTAGTCATAACAAAACTTAATAATTTTTGTAAATATATAAATATATATATATACGCATATGTGTGTACTTGCAATTGTTATCATAACACTTGTTAAAATAGGGATTTTCCATTAATTAGAAAAAGCATTCAACATGTAACTTACCATTTATAAATTCCACTTGAATCCTTCACCATGTAAACTAGGTTTGTAGGTGAAACGGTGTAATAAACCAACTTGTATCACTTAATTTTTATCAATCCTAACATCTGCTTCTATTATGAGGATCATTTACGTCATGAATGATCGATTAATTTTTTACAGGAATAAAAACCCACAAACGTTTAAAATCATTCAATTATATTTTATCACAAATAAAAATTAGGTTGGGACCTTGAAATTCTGAAAATGAAAGGGTGTGGCAATTCAAAGTAAGGGCGTAAACCAATTACACACTCAAATTAATATGAAATTATTAATTTGAAACAAGTAAAGCCTGAACCATATATTTTTAATTTACCACGTCAAATATCAACAAATAAAAACAAAAGAAAAAAATTCTAGAGAATATTATCTCTCTAATATTATCTCTCAAATTATTTTGCATCGCCCATCTTGCAGAGAAATCGTAGTTGTAACATTTTAATTTCGCCTCCTTGGTCACTTTGAACGACACCCTCTTGGTGATCGATACTTAATAAAGATCCGGTTATTTCCCTGTCATCACCGAAAATTACTTTCACTCGATTTCCTTGTTGAGGTACGACAGGTTCCAAGTGATCGCTCAAAATATTCACTACTCGATCTTCCTTGACCAAAAACACGGAACACATTCCACCCTGAAAAAAAAATTTAGAATTAAATTTAGGCAATACTATTTCAAAAGAGTAAAATTAATAAGCTACACAAATTAACTCTTTTTTACAATTCGATTGGCTCGTATCGCCGCTAACTGAAAGGGCTCTTAAGATAATGATAAACAAGTTGTATGCGGATATAATTTCACCAACGTCCAAAGACGCTGAATGTCGCCACTTGCATCAAATGCGATAATTTTAAAAAAGTATCGAAAAATTAACCAAAAAATTTTTTTAAAAAATAGAAAAATTCACGCAATATCGCAATGAAGTATTGTCAAATATAACTTATGTATAAATAAAAATTAGAAAATTTAGAAACTAAAATTTCTCATTGCCATGTAACAAGTTACGTCTAAAAATTATGCATGGGTGAGGTCATATATCCAGATGTGGAGCTTGAATAGCATGCGCAGATAGTGTGCTCTACTACTCCTTCCTATTTCTGCTTTCTGCGCCGCTTCCCTACCAATACGTAATTTATGCAGGCTAGATTAAGTTGATGTTAGGTCGATTCGGATTAATTTTTGGATTCAAGTAGCAGAAAATTTTAACTTGATTCAAATTCCCAGATTAATTGTGTAGCGTATTAACTATAGCTATCGTACAGAAATTCCTCGAATAATTCCAGTTTGGCCGGCTAATCCAGCATCGTCGTGCGAATCTCTTATCTTCACTTCGATTTCAGTCGTATGCCATTCTTGCATGCTCAGATGATCCATTCCAGCACCCGGTGTTTGCGGGTTATAAGGTGACGGTGCTCCAGGTGTAATTGGACTGTAGCCAATAGGAGACGGCGTCCCATATGCAGCAGGTGAAGGAGTCGGTTGATATCCTGCTGGACTAGGCGTTGCAACATAACCAGCTGGACTTGGTGAACCTTAAATAAAATTTTGCAAAATGTAATTTTAATTTGTCTCTTTAAAATGTCATTTGTACTTTGGTAAGCTGACGGTGAAGGAGTTGCTTGATATGGTGAATATGTATGATCAGTATTATACATAGTTGACATATTAGGTTGCGGGGTGTATGGTCCTTGTGGCGTTTCTGGTTGATAACCGGGTGTTGCGGGGTTATAACCGGGAGATGGAGATGGTTCATCATAAAATTCATCAAAATCATTAGGCCTAGCGGGTGTACTGGAACTACTGGGATCCCATGCTCCGCTTTGCCCAGGTGTACGGCTTCCGTCGTGAACCGGTGTTTGACTCCCGTAATGTGGGGTTCGACTTCCTGCAGTTAATAAAATAAAAATTAATTTTCCAAATTCTAAACTCTGAAATAAAATTATTTTACCATCATGCATAGGTGTCTGAGATCCATACATAGGCGTCCTCGATCCACTTCCACCGTAACTTGGTGTTTGACTACCATAAATTGGTGTTCGGCTGTATGATGACAAGTTTCCTTTGCTTGGTCCTCTGTAGTGAAAAAAGGCAATTAAAAAAAATTTCTTTCTTTGTCATTTTCTCAGATACTTGCCCAACAATAGAAATACGGGTCCGGTCTACAGAAATCGTCTGACATTTGGAATGTAACTCCACACGAGCTGTGGATTCAGTAGCGTCTTTGACAATTCCTATGTGACCCTTATAATGTCCTTGAGTAATTTTAATCGTTTGTCCAATCAAATCAGTATCACGACGACTTCTGCCTCGTCCAGCTCCTCCAAATCCTCCACCGCGACCGCCTCCTCCTCCTCCTCCTCCACCACCACCGCCGCCTCCACCTGGATGCATCGGGCTTGATATTCGGGGTGACATTGGTGAGAAACTTCCCATTACAGGCGTTGCAGTTTGCTGCAAAAAGAATTTTATTAATTCAAATTGAACAATTTTTAAACATTCATTGTACCCGTGAACCACCAGCAAGTAATAAATGTCTTGTTTTGCAAACAAACACTCCTCCATTTTCAAGCATCATCCTTGAGTGTAAAAACGCAAAACTTCTGTATAAATGCTTAATTTCTCCTTGCCGACCCTGTAAAAATGCGGAATAAAAATTATCAACAATTGCCGGTAATAGCTCATGTGCTTACAGTGTGTGGCCCATCAATAACTTTGACAATGTCCCGCACTTGGATACTGTTCTGCCCCGAATCTAATGCAACTGCATTCTTTGCATCGCGCTTTTTAGAAACGGCTTGATGCTTCACTCTGACCAGTTTACCGTGCATATTAAGAACTTGGAAATTTTCTCTTTCCAATTGTACAATGACGCCGACTGTCTGCGGGCTAAAAAAAACAAAAAAAATTAATAAACACAGCTTTACCCAAACCCAAAGACCCTTACTCCAATTGAACTAAATCTCCCCACTGGAACTGGCCAAGCGAATCAACACCTGTTGCCATATCGTGGCAAATTTGTAAATCACGTGGCAAGACTTTCAATTCGTGCATTGTTAGATCAGAAAACAGGATTACATTTGTATCATCCACACGGACAATTAATCCTGTATCGCCTTCATAACCGCCCGATATAATTTTAACATGATCACCAATCTTGAAAAATTTTCGTAATTCGTGTGCTTGAAATTCTAATGGGTCTTTCAGATCTTCATGTTTAGGCAACATGGTGATTTTGTTGCCTTCAATACTAATGATTTTTCCCTGAAGGTGAATTAACTCTCCATCGCACACTTCAACGTTGTCTCCTGTAGCAAAATTGTGTCCGTGGTCCTCTTTACCTCGGGCTTCGGGGATTTTTAGATCGACAGCTTCAACGTGATCCTCGAATTTCTCTAATTCAGATAAAGTAGGTTTGACTCCTTCTGCAATCTGTGTAAATTAAAATTTGGTTATTCATTGAAAATAAACTTTATAAATTTAAAGTTGGCTGTAAAGAGGTTTAATAATATGTTTAAGTTGAGATAATTTAATTAGTTTTCGTAATTAACGACCAAAAAGTTCATTTCCATAAACTTTTAAGTTTTCATTTTATAAATAATTTTATTAAACCTTTTTCTATTAATTTTTAATATACTAACAATTGCAGACATTGAGAAATTTTTGTACAAAAATCCCTTCCTGCTGTAACGATTTCCCTCAAATATTAAAAAGTCTCCATCAGTGGTCACTTCTCCACCTATTTTTCTTATTGCGTCAATATCAAATGACCTAGCTGCAGGTCGTTTCTTTTTCTTTCGCTTGTTTTCTTGTTCCTGTTAAGTAACACGTAATTTAATTACTCAAACTAATTTGCTCAAATTAATTTTTACATTAGTAGAGTTTCTTAAAGCTCCTCTCATTCGTGTGTAATCAATTCTCGGCATTAATTTCAAATGAACTTGATTCTGTGCCGTGTCTACAAAATCCACTTGCGCAACGTCATCTTTATACAACCCCCTCTTCAATCGCACCCAAGCTTTGGGTTTCAACACCATCTGTTCTTTCACAACGCGTAATACATCGACCATTTCCTTAATTGGAACCATCTAATAATGAAATTTTATTAGTTAAATGAGTTAACTTATTTGAAATAATAAAAATTAACCTGTTGAGACCATTGTCCAGGTCTCAAACTACTAATATTTTGAATTGCTTGTTTCACGTGAGTCTGTTTAAACGCTTCTACGTAAATATACCCTTTTAAACCTTCAACAGCAATAGCCGATTTAATTTGAAGAGGCTAAAATTGAAAAGAGTTTAATTATTTAAAATTTTTTGGGTGTCAATTTAATTACATCATCTGTAAACTGATAGGCGATCATTTTTCTCATTAGTAACGTAACAGTTGCTTTCTCTTCTCCGATTCGACATTTGACCATCCACAAATTTGGATCTCTAAAATAATTTTCAAATAACCCTCAATATTCAGCTTCTTGAAAAACTGTTATTTTACTTACTTAACACCGGGTAATAACATCTGTTGTGAAATTTCGTCCGAGAGACCTGCGTCTCCATCACCAAAACGTCTTTCAATACTAGATGTCTCAGCATATTTCTTTCGATAATAATCTTCGATTTCATCTTCCTTCTGACTGCTAAAATTTAAAAAGAAAAAGTTGTTTTGATATTCCTTTTCCGTATATTTGAAGCGGTTTATTATGGTATTTAATTTTTTTATTTAAAATAAAACCCAAGTCTTACTTAAACATCATCTGTAAGCGTCTGTGATTATCAATTTCTCTCGCAGTTGGGCCTTCATTCGGCGTTTTCCGATCGATAATATCTTCTGCACCGTCTTCCCAATCATCTTCGTCTTCAACTTCATCGTCTACTTCGGCTTCATCTAAAATAAATCCGCCATGGCGAGGTTTTTTCCGTTTACGGGGACGGTCGTCGTCCTCCTCTTCTTCTTCATCGTATTCATCCTTTTAGAAAATTGTTAGCTGCTGTTTGAATATATAACAAATAACATTTTTACGTCATCCTCGTCGTCTTCTTCACTGTGACTAGCTAAATCTTCGCCTTCGGGTTCTTCGTCGCCCGGATCTTCAATTTCACCTTCAGGAACTTCTTCAGCTTCATCATCTTTACCTGTGTAACTTCCACCATCATCAGCCGCATCGTCTTCACCCTTGACAATAAAGTTTTAACCTTTTGATTTAAAAGTACATGCTCGTTTTGTTTACTTCGCTGTCTTGAAAGCTTCGTTCACTTTCTGCATCGCCTGAACCGCCGCTAGCTTCGCTATCCGACATTCTTGAAGTTCGGTTATGATATTTTAACTACACCTGCAAAGTGTACGGGTTAATGAAAGCTGTGCTGGGAATATTTGTTGCGCTCTTGTAGGTAATATGTAGGATCACAACCGTTACACTTCGATCTAGGCTTAAATCGCGGAAATTTACAAAGCGCAAGCGCTTGGGATTTCAGCCACCAGACGTCGCTTCAAGCTTATAAACAAACAAACAAAATAATTTATTTTGAAACATTGTTGCAAATAAAAGAACTTAATTCTGAAAAATTTTAGAATAGATTTTTTTTTTGTTTTTATTTTATTTTATTTTTTTTTTTGCTTTTTATTTATTTTGAATTTGGTGAATCAAAAATAGATGGCAGTTCACCATGTCTAATTTATATCCTTGCTTATCCTCCTATGGACATCGTGAAACTCGTCTTTCGTAAATTAAATTATGTACAAGACACATCAAACCAAGGTCAAATTTTCCTTTTATTGGGAAATTGCTCAAACTCAAATTTACCAAAATTTATTAGCTTTTGTACAAAAATAAGCCCGATACATGTTCATTTAAAGTCACAAAAAGCTACTACGTATTAAGAAAATGATAACTTGAATTTCCAGTCTGATTCATATTCCAATGTCAAATGAAGGTCGAGCGCACACTAAAACGTGATTCCTGAAATTCGAAATACTTGGCAACTATACGCTAAAACACATCCAACTCTAACAAATTTAAATCCATTAACTAGCTTGCTTTTGCTATTATTGGGGACAACAGTTCAAGCAATTATAAAACTAACAATTTTACTGTTTAACGATAAAAAATGTCAAGTAAACCAAATCTATCGTAATTATTAGAAAAACCAAAAAAAACCTACTTAAAACGTCTTTCGTTCGAGATTTATTAAATCACCATAGAAGAACATGAAACTTTAATTAACACTTTACTCCTATTCTAATATTGATAATCTACAATCAATACAAATTTCCGCATATAAGCATAAACATGTCAATCACCTTTTCCCACATCCTCCAGCCAACTAATGCAAGGCGTAGAAAGAGTGACGTCACAAAGCCATTTTTGATGAGGCCGCCAGTGTGCGCCATTACACAAACGCACAGACAGAGGATTTCGACTCTCTGTATATTAGCAACAACAATCAAGCCAACGGACTTCAACTTCGACAACCAAATTAGTTCTCTTCTCTATACTGTGAACAGTGCTCCAACTGCCCTCATAAACTGTGCAAAATGGCCCTTGATAGCGTGTTTGCCAATCCCCCGCCCTGCGCGGTGAGGGGAAACAAAGAAACATTCAAACACGATGATGATGGAGAAAAAGAAAGGTTGAGTACCGCCAAAAATACGGAGCCAACACATAATAACAACCTTTTCCAAATCATTTTAATTGTCCACAATTTTTTACTATTTCAGGGGTTTTTGTTTCTGGTATTTTTTTTAAAGTTAAAGGTAAAATATGGAAGGGGAAAAAAAGTCCCTTCCGCGCCGCATAAATTAGCATCTCATTTTCCACACCCCTCCATTTTCCATTCGACCTCTACAGGTTCTTTCTTTATTTTCCCTATTTAAAAGAAATCCCCCCCCGAAAAGTTAGGTTTTGTAAAGATTTGCGTGTTTTGGGGCACGTTTAGATCGACTAGGCGGAGCTTCGATTTTGTTGTTTTCAAACGACGAAGATGCTGTCATGGCGGCATAGTTGCGCCATCTTTTGAATGATTTTTTTTCCCTTTGACGTGGCTCCACTTTTCACCTGGATGAAAATATAAGTTGGAGACGGTCTAATGACCTATGACAAGTCGTGGAGACATCTCAGTTTTACTGGATGGCATTTTTTGAAAGGGATTTTTTGTAGATTGTGCGGCAGTTTTCTATTTTTGAAAATGAGTCATTTTTAAAGCAGAGGGCGCTGTACGAGATGCTTACGTGGACATTGAGGAAATTTTTATTAATTTCCTTGTAATTAAATTCATATGAAGTGGATCCGCTTCAATAATTACACAGCAAGTTTCCATTTCGCAATGGAATTGAGTGGTCTTAGGATTTTTTTTATTTATCAGTATGACTGAAGGGGGCGCCCTTACCTTGTATAGACATTTGACACTAAAAGAGGTCATCCTTTCAAAAAAATCCATAAAACATTTAAATTACTTTCTTTTTAGGCTCCGTTTAAAAAAAATGTAAATTACATATTTATAGTGGCGGTACAGTTCATATTAAATTTTAAAAACAATTTCCGCTTCAAAATTCCTAAAGGTCGTCGGTAAGTAAAGACCTTTTTCTACTACCAACAATTTTTTTCACATTCATAATACCAAAAAATTAAATGACGTCACGTCACATCTCCATGAGATGGTGGGGGGGTAAATTCGGGTAAATATTTTTTTAATGACGTCACGTGACCTTTTGGCACTTTCTGATGTAACGCAGTCACGTGATTAGTGAAGTATGGAGAAATATGCCTGCGCCTCCCTTTTCACGAGGAATAAATGGTACAGCCCGACAGATGTGGAAAATGAGATAAAAAATGTACGAAAAAATAAAAACAACTTGCGGAAGTTACAAATAATAAAGTTCCAAGAATAATAGGTCACGTGCTTGGCACGTGATCTTGTAACATTAAAAATGGCTTCGGTTGTTCGAATGTGTTGACTTAATTGCATTTTTGAGCTGAAAAATAATACAATGAATGATTTAAACGGAATTAAAGAGTAACATTTTTATTTTTCAGTTCCCAAACTGAATTCTCGGATCATTCCGACGTTGATAAAGGAGATTTATTAGATGAGGAAGGAGGAGAAGTTGAGGAGGGTGAAATTGTAGATTCCGAAGAGGAGAATCAAGAAAAATTTCAACCTCTAAAAGTTCAGCAAATGGAAATCCCAAATCAACAAGTGGCAAATAATGCTAATATGGATGCATTTAATCAAGCGCTTAAGAAAAAAAAGAAGAAGAAAAAAAGAAAGAAAAAACCAGGGTTGAATGAAAATGCCGAAACTGGGGGAAATAAAGAGAAAGCGGACCCAGTTAATGACAGCAATAAAAAAATTAAAGTAAAAGATAAAAATTTAAATTTATTTTAATTAATTATAATAATGAGTTTTGTTTTTAAATTTTTAGAAAAAGAAAAAGAGTTGGTACGTAGACCATGATAAAGTAACGGATGATCCTGACATGAATTGGCCATTCAAACCTGCAACGTCGTCAGATGGCGCTCTTCCTAACGAATTTAATGGGTATATAAATCTTTGGATGTAGTGAAACTAAAGTTGTGGGGGGTGAAATTGGTGTGGACCGATCGGTTTTTATTCTTTTAGTCAATCAGCAGTTATGGCGCAATCGTTTGGCATATTATTTACCTTTTAGCCATGTTTTCAACAGTAACTGGTGCTTTGACTAACCAAAAGAATAACAATATTCGGGAAGGGAAAACAGTTGTTGTTTTCATTAGTTGAGAACACTACCTAGAGGAAACACTTTGTTAAAGATACGAACTGATCTGACATTCCTAATCTTTAAAAATAATATTTTGGACAGTCTTCATCTCCAACATCCCGTTTAATCTTTGAGATTCTCCAATATTTTATTTAACAAAAATTAATTTGAGACTGTTCTTTTTTAACAGGTCTAGAGAGGATTTTGATGGCCGTACAGCAGCAAGAGAAAATAATAGAGCGCAGAATGGGCCGGCTGGTGGGAAAAAGCGAAAGGGAGCTGGTCATGGAGGACCCGAAAAGAAGAAATCAAAGAAATCGCATTTTGGAGGCAAAGGAAAAAGAAGGAACATGACTCCGAGGACAATTTGTAAATTTTTTCTAGAAGGAAAATGTAATAAGGGAAATGACTGCACGTTTCTACATGATGGATCACCTTCGAGGAAGCAGGATTTGTGTAAATTTTATTTAAATGGGTTCTGCGCCAAGGGTGACAAGTGTTTATTTATGCACAGTATCCTTTTACAAAGTATGGTTATTATTACAATTCAGGAAGTGTGTTCAAAATTGCAAAAATATCTCACCTCATAGTCCTCAATACAAAATTTGTGTTACACTAATAGAAAGGTGGCGTAATTGCGATTTTATGTTTTGCGTTGTAACTATTATGACGATAATGATACCGAGCATGTGCTACAACAGCAATTACCCAATTCTCTCAGTCTTGCTTTCACAATTGAATTGAAACCCGACCTATGATGAGAGTTGCCTTGTGAAAAGACCTAAATAAAAGCTGTAATTTGTAACACAAATTCACAAAGAAAAACATGTCAAACTAGTTTCATAAACATCAAATGACAGGCTAGTAATTTCATCAAATGTAATAATATAAAATATCTTACGATCAAAAGCTCAAAAGGCAGAACTTTACAATCCAACTCAGTCCATTCTCAAAAACCAAAATTTTCTTTAATTCCATCTTCAGAGGAATTCCCGTGTAAATTTTTTCATACCGGCGCCAAGTGTTACTCACAAGAGCAATGTAAATTTTCACACGATCCTCTTTCAGATGAAATGCGAAGGGTTCTTGAAAGGGTAAAAATCTGAAACTCAAAATTGTGTATCGTTTATTATAACAAATAATTTCATTATTTAGTATCTCGACTCTAACCGAGATGAAGATTTCCACCCGCAATCCCCCAAAAGAGGTAAATCTGCAACAGTAATAAATTCACCGCCTCATCCCAGCAACGATTCGAATGACCCCAGGAAGATTCCGTCTCTGTTCGACATCCAAGTGGGGACTCCAACATCAACTACACCAATGCCGAGTCCTCCTCAGGGTGACAGTCCATCGCAAATGCAAGTCCGGCCTAATTTTTATTCTGACACAATGAAAACTCGCAATGATTCAAACGAGAATAAGCGCAGTCCGTCGCCTGTGGACGAAAAGTCAGCTGCCAAAGATAGACGGTCATCGAAGGACTTTGAATTACCGCCACAAGGTGTCTTCCGCTTTTATAGTCAGGAAATTACTTAAATTCAGTTAAATCTTGATTTGTTACACACAAGAATTGTAAATAGATTGGCATAAGTTAAGATAAAATTCTCATGAATAAAATTACTTAACTGATGGTCAAGTGATTGACTGACTAAAGGCTTGAATTGAACAAACTCTTGAACTGTTAATCGTATTTTTTACAGACGTAGACATGAGGAAAATGCCTGAAACCCAAAACCTAAATGACACTGTTAGAGTGTCTGATGATGACGATGACAAAAATCGGTTACAATCAAGTGATAGTGAAAATGAAATGAAGAAATTGTCGAGTGCACCAATTACCATTCCATCACATCTTCCAAAGAAACAGAGGGAATTATTTTTAAGAATCCAACAGGTTCAAAGTTTTAAATTTCATCAATAGATGGTGTTAAAAGTAAGAAATTATGTCTTTAATAGCAACAACGAGAAGCTGGAAACAGTCAAGACGAGTCGGACAAAAACGACGCCAAGAAAGACGAAGAAGAAGAGATGGAGAAAGACGAGAACTGGTACACAAGCGACGAAGACGACGACACTGAAGGAGACAAACCATTAACAGACGTCTTAAAGAAATTGCAACAACAAGTACTAAATAAAGTATATTAACCTTAATCTTTTCTTAGAGGTTTTAACCTATTTGTTACCTTTTCTTAATTCATGCAGCCTCCTCTGCCCAGTTCTAATTCCAATCCAGCAGCAGCGCCGCCTCTCGACATAACCAAAATGCTCGGTCTTTTATACAACAAATCAGCGCCATCAGGAATGAAACCGAGCGCGGCACTCGGCATTAACAGCAACCGTTTTCCTGAAAGGAATTTCCACGACAGAGACATGCGTGTAGAAACAAGGGATCCACGCAAAAGACGTGCTCAACGACCCGACCCACGGGAGAATAGCTCACGTTTCGAACAACGAAATCAGTGGAATGATAATAACGTTCCTCGGAATTCGAAGTTCGATCAACGGTTTGAGCAACGAGTGCCCGATTTACATCACCCGCCTCCACCAGTGAACATGGACATGTTCAACACAGACTCATGGTCACGTGACAGGGACATGAGAGTAGATCCAATGGTTAGCAACATGGTCAACCAAGAACTAAATAATTATAATTATGTAGTACCTTATAAACTTCTTGCTATGACAATTTCTTTACCAAATTATGCTGACATTCTTTCAGCAACGTCCAGCAAAAACGATCCAAGGGTACAGAACGATCCGAGGTTGAAGAAGGAGAATCACGTGGAAAAAAAAGTAGTAGTTGAAAAAAGTTCGGAAAATGATAGTAAATCTGTAACCAACGATCAAAAATTTCCAGCACTCGCTCAAAATGGTTTGTCCACTTTATTAGGATCACCACCAAGGGATTCATCAATGCCTAGTCTACCACCGATTGTTTTGCCACCTGTTGAACCGCCGAATCCGTATTTATTGAGTCCGACTGAAGTGAGAGCCAAGCAACCGGATTTATGGTCCGGTCGCTCGGATCCGAGGCTTGGTGGTGGTGGTAATGGTGGTAATGGTGGTGGTGGTCGGGGATTAGGAGGTCCTCCTGGTGGTAGCATTGGGAGGCACAGTGGGTTGCCCAGTATTAGGGAACGGACTCCTTACAGTGCAACCAAAAGTGGTGGGGATGTGGGTGAAGAGAGTGCGAAGAGTAAGGTGCAGCAGGTGCAGCGGAGAATGAGTTTGGACGCGATTGGATCACCTGAAGCGGATGGGAATGTGTTAAATAAATGGGTGAAGAAAAAAGTGACTGCTAGTGATGTCAGCAAAAGTGTCAAGACAGAGGTTGTGAGTGTAGAGAAGAAAGATGTAGGCGAGAATGGAATGTTGGTCATTGACAATTCTTCCCTTAAAGATGTGTTCAAGACAATTGATCCTACAGCATCTCCATTTTGTTAGTGGAAGTAGTTAGTAATCATCCATCGTTTCATTCAAAGGGTAGGGTTTTAATTTAATTTATTGTCACTGTCGACCTCAGGTTTCTGTTAAATAAGGTCTATCGTGTGTTGCCATTCAATTGGTTTGCAAATTTGGGATTTTGCAGCTCAACTGATAGAACTTATCTTAAATTTATGAACATTTACTACATTTATCTGCAGGTAAATTTAAGATTTGTTTTCTCTTAGACCTTGATAAGTTATATGAGTCATATAATTTGCATAAATCTCTAACTTCAATGACATCCCATTGAAGTGATTAAAAAACAATAGACAAATGAGATAGAACAATTTATTGAAGTATTATTATTATTTTGAATTGAAGTATTCATTCCGGGAGTCACAATGATGTCGCAAGTCTGCAATAATCAACTGGGGACTGCTTGCACCCAGAAAAATGTAGTCATATGTGATAATTGAGCATCTGTCCTAACTTTACATGATGTAAATAACAACTAGTATTACGTGGTCCAGTAACTACATTTTTCTATGTGAAAATTCTAACCTATTCAATAAAGGGGTAATGGATGTTGGTTGTTTCTTTATGTTCGTGACACAAATTTTTTTTTTATATATATTTAAAAATAGTTTGTTATAGGAATTGAAGGTAGTCGAAGTATTTCATGGTCTTGTTGTTTTAAAGGTAGTTCTGCCTTAAATGGCATGAAACAAAATTTAAGACCGAAAAATTTGTTTACAATTGATTAGTTATGATTTTAAAAAATATTTAACTACATTTTTAATCCGAAAGACTTATTGAAATTTTACTACTTGATTACACCACTTAGCTTTATTTAGCTGGCCACTGAGTTCTCTAATTTTGTTATCTGTTGTAACCTGATGAAACTGCAGTAATTGTCCTAAAATCATGTAACTATTCATTTTATTGTACATCCATTTTATTACAGATTTTTTTTTTTTTATTGTTGGCAGATTGATGTAACGAATGTCATTTAAATTATTGATTTTCAAATATGCTAAAGCTCAATCATCTAAGACACGTTTAATTATTAAAATTCATGCTTACCTTTATCTTAGTGAAGAATTTACAGTCTGCCAATTTAAGAATTTGACACAAAGCTGGGGTCGACTTATAACAACTTTACTTTTAACATTGGTAATACATCTTAATTATGTTCAATTGAAATTGGTTTAAATTAAAATTCTTATAACAAATAGAAAGAGTATTCTCTTTCTCAAACTTCATTATTTTTTTCTTTAATATCAAAAATATAAACTCCATCAAATTTTCTTCCTACTTTGATGTTTTTTAATATCAGTTGTCGTGAAGCAATATGAAAAATCATGTGCTTAAAGTTTTATAAACTCTTGATGTTTGTATGAATAGAGAGTATGGTAATTGTAAACTTTATTACACAAAGATGATGTGAATGAATAATTTAATGAAAAACTATATATATAGTATCTTCGTGAGATAAGGTTCTTTTCTAAATTGTAAAAAAAACATTGTTTTTTAAGTTGTATATTTGTAAAGATAAATGCTTTTTCTTTTATAAAAGTTTTTTCAAGCTGTAAAATTGCTGGTTATACGCTCTGGTGTAAAACTTGTTTAAAATAAAAATTTAACTAAAAAAGATTTTACTTAGTAATTATAGTATTTAAAGTAGGTGAGGCTGGTATTCAAATAATGTTGAAAAGATCTTAAAGGGAAAATCAAAAATAGTCAAGTCATCCAATTTTTAGAACGCTCAGCAAAAAAGTATACAATAGACACTAATCAATCGTACAAACTGCGCATGCATATTTTGCATTCTGTTCGAACTATAGCAGCGTAGCTTCGAATTACCGGTAAAGCGATAATAAATTAAATTATTTTTATTAGTCAAATTTAATTATTGGTAGCTCTTAATAATTGTCACCAGATGGCCCGTGAACTTCTTGTCATCTATAGTTTGTTGTGTTAATGGCACAATATTTCAATAAAATTGACCTATATAGTTTCTACTATTTGCAATGAATACAACCATAGTACTTTAATAATATTTAATTATTATTTGGCTTGTTTTTAAGAAAGCCTTTTAATTTAAAACAGACAAGTGAATAAGAAAAACTTGTTGATAAATACATTAATAATTGCAGGGTCATACCAGTGATTTAATAATTAATAAAAAAAATATTTACAATTTTATTTTTACTTTCTCTTCTAGATAATTTCCTTCTGCTTGAATAAACAAACAAATCACAATTTAAACAGAGTAACGTCAATTAACATTTAAACCTTAACAAAATCTAGGTCGATAAACTCAGTTAATAGATTTCAAGTCATGATTAAAACAACTGGCAGTGATAAAATAAATAAATAAATAGTTAAAATAAACATCACCATATGAATGAAAATACCCTATGAAACACAATTTGAATAAAATAAGTTAAAAACATTTTCTGCTCTTGATTTAACTAGACATCACGTATTATGTTCGAATCAAGATGAAACATTGAGAGTAAAAGATGCTTATCTAATTCCTTACAACTTGGTCTTTTTTAAACAGTAATAAATTACTTGAGAGATTCAAAGATAATTATCCCCTTATCCACTTATAAATATATACATCTTCAACCGTTTCAATTTTGATTATACGATGCATGACTTGGAGATGCCATTCCAGGAGTATAAGTAGCTTGCTCATTTGGCCTCAAACCTGTAGTTTCAGTTGGTGGTGGCATTGCAAATGGAGCTGAGGTATTGCCTTTTGGTTGGGATGTTACTGGAGAAGTTATACCTGCATCCTCGTCGTCACTACACATTTCCTAGAAAGTAGCAAGTGTTATTACTAATAACTCATTCTATGAATGGCAAATAATCTAATGCAGTGTTGTTCTAAATTTCACAGGAGTGCCCTTTCAGATTTCAAGCGTCATTTAGATATTCTACTGAAGGCAGAATAGAATAAAGTCTCTAAATTAAAATAATAAATCAAAAATGCGTACAAAGAGGGCGTACATGAATTAGAATACTGAGACCTCTTAAGAATGAAACATGTGGTCACTTTTTGCCAAGTTATGAAATAGAATATCCTTATGATACATGTCAAATGGCATGTATTATGTACATACAAAACAGGAGGCCAAAAATACTAAATTCAAAAGGTTTCAAAGACCAACTACAGAAGTATACGAATTAATTTTAAAGTTCTCTTTAATATGATTTTTTTGAAAACAAAATACACTCTTAGACTTTTTTGTATCAAATTTATTAAAATTTATCTTTAGTTACAAATTGAATAAAATTTCTAAGAGTGTATTTTACCCAATTTAGACTTGGTAAGGGCTCTTGGTGTAATTCAGACCATAATTTTTTATTTCTTTCAGCAGATAATAAAAAACTTTTAACTCTTTTTCCACAGTTAGAAAAATCATTTTCCATCCTTTTTATTTGCTCGTTGTGACTCACTTTCTTCTGCAGCTAAATTTTCAAACCCAGGCTATTTATTTTAATTAGAAAATTAATTTTTTTGAAAATTTATTAAGGGGTGAAATAGTTACAGTTACACTTAAAGAAACTATAACCTAAAAATATTTTGAACTCACTTGAAGATTGTGATAGTCTCCTGTTTCCTCAGGTGCTCGCGGTTTACATTTGCCGCAGCAAAAATTGCAGCAGCAGCAGAAACAACAACATAAATAACACCCAGTAAGTATGCCACACACGACAAATAGTGCCTGTAAATATATAGAATTACATTACTGTTTTGTTCAAATTCGAATTTCCCAGGTAGCATTTTAATATCAAACGGATCAGAAATTTCTGCCAATGCTACCTGAAAATAAATAACTCACCTTGCACCAACCACTAGTCAAGATAAAGTACGTGTTTACATTCTCTTCTCCAAATTGCTCCGCTATGTAAATCCCCAGAGATCCATAATTGTCGTATATATTTCTTTTTGTGAGATCACTCAAAATACCATGAGCTCGATTTATTTCTTTGAACTGTAAAGTTTATGACTCTTATAAATAGGCAATAAAAAACTACTGCCCGTTTAAGAGCTACTAATCACGTCAGAGCAATATTAAGTACTTTTTTAAATACAATAAAAAAATAATTACTAAAAAGTAGACAAGAAATTACTTTTTCTGCTGCTTCCGGATTACCGGGATTCTTATCGGGATGATATTTTAATGCTAGCTAAATAAATATAAATAATATAGTGCGTATTTAAAAGTGCTATTGAAATATTAATTAATACCTTTCTATACGTCTTTTTAACTTCATCAGCATTAGCTGTTTTCGGAAGGCCTAATACTTGGTATAAAGAGTCTCCAGCTGTTCTGGAAAAAAAATACGAGTAAATAAATTATAAATAGACCAATTAACAATATTAAAAAGATTAGATTTTGGAGGCTTTTATCTCGTGTTGTAAGAGAAAAACCAACAGGATCGATTTAAAATTAAGGGATATAAAGATACATAATTATAAAGTAATTATATTAAGCAAGTGTTGGGGAATTAAGTTGAACTGTCAGTCATATCTGCAGGATTCGCCCATTCATTGATTATCACGTAACAAGGCACTTACGAATACTTCCTCGACATGGTCGCCATTGATGATGTATGTACAAAATAAAATGGTTACGTGGATGATTGAAGTGGAGTTATTAAGCAGTTATATCGTGTCAAATTTCATCTGTTCGTTGGCAATTTGCAGGGTCAGCGGAAAGCATTAGTCTGCGAGGCGTAAATGTGATCTCTGATGCCGAGTTGTATTGCAGTGTTGCCACTTTTTCACACCAGATTACCTCAGAGTCTGGGCGTATGTATTAAATGTAGTAAAAAAATTGGATTGGGAGACCGTATTTTTGATTTATAGAGGAATTATTAACACAAAAATTGTGAAAGAATAATGATTGGCTTAGTCCATTAATTAATTACGTTCTAAACCTGGAGATGAACTAAAAACCAAAACTTGAACATTTAAATATGCATTGCCGAGAAGCTTCATTCGGAGGGATGAAATTGCTGCCTTTAAGGTCATATAATAACTTATGACACTGCAGAAAAATAAATCTTACTATATCGAAAAATTCAAGTGTTTCCAAAATGTGCATTAGACGTATTACACATGTGACCTGAATATGTCGTGAAAAATGCAGTACATCTAATGACAGCTGATAAAACATTTTAATCGCTTTTTTTTATCAACCTACAGTACAAATTTACAATCTCTCATTCTTACAAACCTATATGTAAAATGGAATTTACTTCTTATTTACACACTATCTTTACTGGCAGTACTGTCCGACAATCCCAGAATGTAAAATTATCATTAAAAACATAAATCGTTACAGAAAAATTTGAAAAAAAAACCATTTAAAATTTAACTAAATTATCCGTAATGACTCAAAACTGAAAAACTTTGAATGGTTTAATAAGAAAAATTGTTACAGAAATAAAACAGTTTATACAAACAGAAAAATCATTATTATATTTATTATTCGTTATTGAGAATGATTGGAAGATGCTTGGGCCATTCCTGGGGTGTAGGTTGTTATTTTACCATTTCTTAACATGGTCGTTTCAGTGGGCTCAGGAGCAGGCATTCGAATGGGCGTACCTGATTTCGGCTGTGCAGTAACTGGAGCGTTAGCAGCAGGTGTTTCTTTATCACTCTGCACCTCCTAAACGTTTTATAATTAAAATTATTTTAAAAAATAAATATTCACTTTCAAAAATATATTAAATTAAACCACTAATTCTAATTTAAAAAATCGTAAAATTTAGAAAACACTTAAACTAAACTGTAATTGCAATTTAACATGTATAGATTTTTTTGGATTATGTCATCAGTTTGAGTCTCTATCTGGATTGAGTTGCTAACTATACAATTTTCTTTTCATATGCCATTTTGGGAGTCTGTTTGAATACCCCTAACCTTTCATTTCATCTCATGCCAAAGAAAGTGAATGAAATTATTCACCTTTGAAGTTGAATTTTTCTGTGCTTCACGGTCCTGCGAACCTTCAAACTCACGCAAGTCATATAGAAGGCACAAGTAAATAAACATTAAGAGAGAACAAGATGAAGGTAGAAAGAAAAGTTTTGGAAACAATCCAAGAGTAATTTGTTGAAAATGTCTTAAAATACTTAAAAGTTAGATTGATCCTAGGGTTTTTTTAGATTTTGTGAAATGAGTTTTGTAAAACTTACTTGAAGATCTCGATAATCATCAACATCTTCAGGCACTTGAGATCTACATTTACCGCAACAGCAGTTGCAACAGCAGCAAAGACAGCAACAAAAATAGCAACCAGTGATTAAGCCACAGAATATGAAAAGTCCCTGAAATAATATTGTTACAGGTAAAATTTTAAAAAGATTTAAATTGACAACACTTACTTTACACCACCAACTATTTAACATGAGGAATGTTTTATCTTCTCCTAACTGGGATGCAATGTAAATACCCATAGCACCATATTGGTCGTATATTTTTCTTTTCGTTATAAAAAAATTAAAAAACATAAAATCTTAAATCAGAAATTTCTTTATCAAAATTGTTATAAATTGTTAACTTTATTAGTCTATTGTTTAAAAAATTTACCTGTCCCTATCGTTATAACAACCATTAGGACTTATAAAATGAGATTGTTGGTAAAGTTCATAAAATATTTCATTTTACTCAATTGAAGAGTTTAGTACGTTATAAATATACTTACGAGTACTCTCTATCTGTACGAGACATTGGTAACAGGAAATATTCAAAGGTTACAGAAAGAAAGGACTCTGTATTCGAGTAAATTTCGTTCAATGCATTGAGTGAATGCGGGAGTAGAGTTACACCGGTTGATGTAACAAATTAGTGATTTTCGTGACAATTGGCCAAATGGTTCATGAGATTCCTAGTAGATTAAAAAGCATAAATCATATTTTGAAATGACTTGAGATAACGAAAGCTCACCATGTGACTAATATGTGACGAGTAGGAAATGCTGTTATAAGCGGCATCTGTTGTTGGATTATTTAACTAAAGTGAATTTATATCGAGTTCTAAATTTATGAAAATATTACTTTATATATTATTAAACGAATTGATAATTTATTTAAAGAAATTTAAAACGAGACTGGGCAGGATGAAAAAAGTAATTGCATTTGTATTTACACTTATTTTATTCTTAAAATGCCCCTGATTACATCGCACCCAAGACATAAAACAAAATGAACTAAGTACATACTAAAAGGACAAAATAAAGTGTCAGTTGTAAAACTTTGAGCAGGCCGGCTGCCGAATTAATTACATCTTTAAAAGATAAATTAAATCAAGATTCAAGACTAGAATATTTTAAATTATTGTTTTGGCTGAATAAAATGTTTAATTCAGTAAATTAAATAAAACAGATTAAAACGTTGGTTAGAAAGTTCATCTGATGCCAGTCACACGGGTGACAGGTGACGGTGTATGTCATATACACAAATGCATTCGCGCAAATCCTGTCAGGTTCCAGCTCCTTGGGATTTACTAAATCGCATTCAATTCAATAATAAAAATGTTTGTAGCATGTGTTCACATGTGCTTCCTAAAACAAGATAGATCTTACTATATCGAATAATTCAAGTGTTTCCAAAATGTGCTCCTTAATAATACAGCACAATCTAATGAAAGCTGATAAAACATTTTAATCGTTTTTTTTATCAAACTAAAGTACAAATTTATAATCTCTCATTCTTACAAATCTATATGTAAAATGGAATTTACTTCTTATTTACACACGATCTTTACTGGCAGTACTGTCCGACAATCCCAGAATGTAAAATTATCATTAAAAACAGAAAAACGTTACAGAAAAATTTGATAAAAACCATTTAAATTTAACTAATTTGTCCGCAATTACTCAAAACTGAGAAACTTTGAATGGTTTAATAAGAAAAATTGTTACAGAAATAAAAACAGTTTATACAAACAGAAAAACCATTATTATTTTTATTATTCGTTATTGCGAATGATTGGGAGATACTTGGGCCATTCCTGGGGTGTAGGTTGTTGTTTCACCATTTCTTAACATGGTCGTCTCAGTGGGCTCAGGCGCAGGCATTGGAATGGGCGCACCTGATTTAGGCTGGGCAGTAACTGGAGCGTCAGCAGCAGGTGTTTCTTCATCACTCTGCACCTCCTACACGTTTTGTAATAAAAATTATTTTAAAAAATAAATATTTACATTCTAAAAAAATATTACAATTAATCCCCTCTATTTTATCCACCCAAATTCTAATTTAAAAAATCGTAAAATTAGAAAAACACTTAAATTAAACTGTTTTAACAAGTATAATTTTTCTGCATTATCATAAAAGCAGATTATGTTATCAGTTTGAGGTTTCTATCTGGAATACGATTTTCTTTTCATATGCCATTTTGGAAGTCTATTTGAATACCCCTAACCTATTCACTTCATCTCATGCCAAAGAAAGTGAATAAAATTATTCACCTTTGAAGTTGAATTTCCCTGTGCTTTCTCACGGTCCTGTGAACCTTCAAACTCACGCTAGTCATATAGAAGGCACAAGTAAATAAACATTAAGAGAGAACAAGATGAAGGTAGAAAGAAAAGTTGGAAATAATCCAAGATTAATTTGTTTAAAATGTCTTAAAATACGGTACTTAAAAATTAGACATTCTAGTTTTTGTAAAATGAGTTTTGTAAAACTTACTTGAAGATCTCGATAATCATCAACATCTTCAGCGGGTACTTGAGGTCTACATTTACCGCAACAGCAGTTGCAACAGCAGCAAAGGCAGCAACAAAAATAGCAACCGGTGATTAAACCACAGAATATGAAAAGTCCCTGAAATAATATTGTTAGAGATAATTTTTTAAAAAAATTTAAATTTGCAACACTTACTTTACACCACCAACTGCTTAACATGAGGAATGCTTTATCTTCTCCTAACTGGGATGCAATGTAAATACCCATAGAACCATATTGGTCGTATATTTGTCTTTTCGTTGAATCGCTCAATATTGAGTTGGCATGGTTTATTTCCTTAAACTGAAAGAAAATTATTTTTGAAGATAAAAAATATTTATAAAGTTATTACTTGAATGAGAATTATCTCGCCCTTGTATAAACAAACATGTTGACTAATGTCAACATGTATTTACTTACACTGGACAATCTGAATTAAATTGACAACTAAAGTGATAAAGTTGAGTGTACTTGTTTTAATGGCAAACAGAAAAACAAAAAAAATCATGATTTGATTTCTGATTGTTAAAAACAAATTTTTCCATTATCTAATCATTTGGCAAGTAAAGACCACAACTGCAGCTTCAATTATAACTTACACTTTACACAATAACTTAAATTAGTTTCAACTGATGAACCCAGCAATATGAAAGGATCATT
>JAQGAS010000585.1:0-42279 GCA_034686365.1 Pachymerium ferrugineum | reverse complement strand
GGCGCCCGAAGGCAAATTTCACAGCCTTAATGCCCTGGAGGCATTGTTGGGAAATTGCATTACCCAATATGGCTATTGCAAATTTTGTACAAAATTAGAAATAAAATGTAAAGAAAGTGTGAAATTTAAAAATGTAAATTTAAATATTAAACAATATTAAAATTGTTTCTTAACAATAAACGACTGTTTATTGCTTAGAAATAAAAGTAAATATAAAGTGACATTATTAGTTAATAACGCCCACTTGTGACAATTTGTCTAATTAAACTCTATTACCTAACTCTTAAATAGAAAATGAGAAAAGTAACATTCGTGAGAGGTGGCCGAGTGGTCAAGAGCACTGCATCAATACGTGGGTGGGTGCCGGTTCCAGTCTTACTGTAAGATGGAAAGTTTTTTTTTTAAATTATTTTTGTAGCCATTTTTTTTAAATTATTTTTGTAGCCATATCATACCCTTTTCCACACGTTTAATGTCGTTTATTCTCACATTGAATACAATATATTAAAAGTTAAAGAAAAAAAATTACTACCAACTTTTTCTTTTTTTATTTCTAGTGAATTTAGTTTCACTAAATGATTAAAAATAATCGATCATGAGTTAATTAATTGTAAAATTCTTGAAAAAACCCAAATGAGACTGTTTTGTAACAGAAATAATTATAAAAAAAGAAATCTTATATAGCTAATATGTATAATCTTAAGTTTTAAAAATAAAAAAAATTGTCCCATCACAAGTGAAAATTATTTTTAAACTAAAATTCCATGCATTTAAAAGAAATAAAAAGAAGGTTATGCTCGGCAAAAGCAATGAAACAGCGGGGAAGAGTCTCGCAAAAGAAGTTCTTCTATCAGTCATTACAGACAATGGAATCATAGGACAATCCGTTTGTGCAGCAGTCTTCAGTGGTTACATGGCATCGAAGGGAAGCGCTGCTTCCGAATAACCGACATCCACAATCGCCTGGAAATTTCATCGTCGGGGATGTCAACGAAAATAAAGGTGCGTTATAACATTAAAAAATGTTAAGCTAATTAATTTGTAAATTTAATACAGTAGGAAACAAGGGCGCGAGAACCAGTTGTAGATCTTGTAAGTTGTAACAGTATTAGTAGATTAATTATTTTTTCTCTAATGTCAAATATTTAAAATCATCTATACCTTTGAGTTGTGTCAAACAACCCGTCTCAATCATCTCGAATACCTGAAAATATAAAAATGTCAAAATACATTTTATAAATTACAATTGTGTTAGGTGTTCTCGTAACTAATATTGCATAAATTTATACACTACACCTACATATGCGCCAACAGTCAAGCGTTAACTTACGCATTGCTACAAAGAAAAATCGAGGTTTATATAACGTAGTTGTATCAATTTTTTCTTTTACAAAATTACGTTACCTTTTGCTCGTTGTGGTGTTAATACAGCGTTGGTAATTTTCTTTTTAAAATGCCCGCCAAAGCGCAAATTATAATACGAGATAGCGCTCCTTACCAAAAACATGGTACATGATAAACACCAGTCGCTCGCTGATCTCATATGTGACTATAATTACACGGCTAGCCGATACACAATAGCAGCATTCTAAAACGGCCTACAGTTAATTTGTGTAATGGACATCAATTTACTATAATCAAATTATTTACGTGTCAAAAATGTGTCGATGGCGAAGTGTCAACCAGTGTTTAAGGTATTGGCGGATATGGGTTCGGCCCGTTATAATGGGAACGTATGCGATTATTTTCATAATTGTCCTTCCTTTCTGCATCATAAAATTAAACACGAGCAAAGCCCAGGCAAAAGATCAAGCAGCTTTTGTTGGCGGTCTTTTCGTACTTATGACTCTTCCTATAGCCTTATGGGAGATTACTCAGCATCTCGTACATTACACAAAACCTTACCTACAAAAACATATTATAAGAATATTATGGATGGTACCCATCTACGCATTAAATGCTGTGAGATTATTTCTACAAGATATTTTTATTTTATATTTCAACCTTTTCTCCATTTTTTTCAGTGGTTGGCCCTGCTATTTCCAGACGCAGCTATATATATGGACACCGTTCGTGAATGTTATGAAGCTTACGTCATTTACAACTTTATGATTTATTTATTAAACTTTTTAAATGCGAATTTGGATTTGGAGGAAGTTTTAGAAAATAAAGAACAAATTACCCATTTAGCACCACTTTGCTGTCTCCCGAACTGGGTTAATGGACGGTATACATTTGGCAAAATAGGTATTAAAGATTTGGAAAAAGTTAATAATATATAAATCTGGTTTATAGAGAACTAATTCAACGATGTAAACATGGAATTCTACAATACACTGTAATAAGACCTATAACAACAGTCATTGCATTGTAAATTTAATTTGTACAAAATTTTTCCAACATTTCATTGGTTTTGTATATTTCAGAGTTTGTGAACTGGCCGATGTTTATGAAGAGAATAGATTTACAGGAAAAAACGCTTATACGTATATAGTTTGCATTAATAATTTCTCTCAATTCGTAAGTCGAAAACTAATTAATCCCTAAATTGAAATAATTTACCAACTCTCTTGTACTGTAGATTTCCATGTATTGCTTAGTTCTATTTTACAAAGCTACACGTGAAGAGTTACAACCAATGAAACCAATTGCGAAATTCCTTTGTATCAAAGCTGTCATTTTCTTCTCATTCTTGTAATTTCCAATACAGAAATTTCAAAATACTCTAAAAGTAATGAGGTTAATTTCTGTACAGTCAAGGGTTCGTTATTGCAATTCTAGTCGCAACAGGTGCTATAAAAGAAGCCTTCACAGCAGATGAAAAGGAGGCAAAAATCATAGCCAATAGTCTTCAGGTTCTTATTAATCAAGAACTTAGAAAATCTTAATATTTACTTTGGAAATTGGTTTCATAGGACTTTTTAATATGCATCGAAATGTTTCTCGCTGCAATTGCTCATATTTACGCGTTTTCATATCGACCATTCGTTGACCCCGAAGCTGACCAAGTACCGTGTTGCGATTCCTTTTTATCCATGTGGGACGTCTCCGATGTCCATCGAGATATAAGAGACCATATTAGAGTTGTCGGTAAACTAAAAGAGGTATTACAATATTTGTACCTTTTAATTAACAAACCTTAATTGTAGGTTCTACTGTCAAGCGACAAGTAACAAGACGAAGACCCAGCGCGCCTGCTCAGGATGAAAGATCAAGACTTATAACTGGGCTACCAAACAGTAGTCGATCTCTGGAAGAACCTGGCTCTGTTTTAGCTCAATCCACAAGTCAGTATCAATCAGTTTCTGAGTTACAAAATGACGAAGTTCTCGTGGACGAAAATACTCATACTGAAAATGTCACTAAATCAGGGAATTTAATTAGTTTTTAAAATAGTTTAAATGTGTTATCAACAGTTAGAAAAATACCAATTTTTGTACGATATTTTTTTTTTTTAATTTTACGTAATTTAATTTTTAAAATTTATTTTTGTTTGTTTTGATGGCAAATTTTAATTAACTAAGATTTTATTACTCTATACAACCCTGAAATTCCTTTTAATGTTCTTCAATACGTGTGATCTGCGTTAAAAGCTTAACTCTTGATCTCAACTGAATCGTATTTTTTAAGCTGTGAATTATATACATATATAAAAAAAACTAT
Organism: Pachymerium ferrugineum; assembly: GCA_034686365.1. Lineage (NCBI taxonomy): Eukaryota > Metazoa > Arthropoda > Chilopoda > Geophilomorpha > Geophilidae > Pachymerium > Pachymerium ferrugineum. The sequence continues at coordinate 38,616 of JAQGAS010000585.1, read as the reverse complement.
TCCACAGTAACCGCCAAACAGCTGTGGTTACAATTAGCTTTTAGAGTTAGTTTTTGACCCGTTTTTACATAAACAGGTTTGTCTAACACAATGCACGCTTGTTTGTTAAAGCAATTGTGATCTAACGTATTTAAAAAAGTTTCACCGTACCGAAGTTTAAACCAAAACACAACCGCTTGTACTTTTCCATCTTCCGTAACTTGAACGTCAACAATATTTGAAGTGTTAGTGAACTGATCGGAATCTTGAGTAAAATCAAAATTGAATAACTGCATTGGCTGAGAAAGATATTTGTGTGGCACTTGCTTCAAAGCAATGTCAATGTGAGATGTAACCTATTGATATAAACATTTGAAAATGGGAAGTTGCTGTCAGTGTTAAATAAACGAGTTTGTACCTTAAATTTATTAATGCAGTCTGAAATTTTAAATCCAAGAACTTTGTCATCACATGTAAGTCGATTCATCTCCATGAGTGAGCTGCTTTCAATAGGAACAGCGTAGATTTGAACTAGATTGGGAATAAATTTGCACTTCCTAGATGAAGAAAACCTAATGGAAAAAGAATTCATTTAAAAAGTAATATTAAATACTAAAAATTAAATTTAAACCTAAGCAGTGCTAATGTTTCCAGAATATCTTGCCGCAAAATTCCACTTGGTTCCACAACGTCGATTAGTATTACGTCCCAGTTTTGAGTCGATGTATCTTCGCTATTGGAATATTTAATTGAATTGCTATCCAAATTATTATACTTTGCTATTGCTTTTATGAGGTCGTAGTTTTCTGACACTGTCACTTCTTCAACCTGCATTTTTATTGCTTGTATTGCTCCAAGTGGTACAGTTGTCAAATCCAATACTTGGCACCCACTTAAGTCTATTGTTTTTAGTTCGTCACTTACTAGCTGCCAATAATAATCGTCATTGATTCTTAAAATTTCTTGGTGGTTTAAATTCCACGTTGTGTCAGTTGAGTTTTCAATTTGAGTAGAATTAGCAGCTAAACATTCAAAACAAATTGAGTCTTCTTTTATCTTGGCTTGAAGTGATACGATCGAATGTTTTTGAAGTTGAATAGTTTTAACTAAGATTTTAAATAACCATTCAATAATAATAAATAATAGAAACTAAATTGTTACTTGATTGTAAAGGATAAACTGCTTGTTCCCAGCATGTTTTAGTCGCAGTTGACAAAACGCGAGATTCATCCAAATGCAGATTGAACCACATAACAACAGCATCCAACTCTCCACCCTGAACAACGTCAACATCCATATTGATAGTTAAACCAGCTATGCATTTATCTATTTCCTAAATATTAAACAAAATGTATACAATTAATACATAAAAAAAACATTAAAACGCAATAAATAATTAATTACTTGTGGGTTATTAAAATCAATAAAAGTGACGCATTTCGGATGAGTAAGAAACTGAACATCACCAGCAATTGCATCTAAGTTTTCGGTCGTATATGGAAGCAAATCTACTGCTCTTTGAGAAAATAAAAATTCCAAACTTATACCATTAACTTTCGGTTTTAAAATTCTATTTTGTTGTCTAATAGCGTCACACTCAATGCACGTTGCCCAAATCATAGCTCCAGATGGGATTACTTTTCCATGCTGTTTAACACACTGTCTATCCACATGGTTTTCAGGTGGAAGTAACAGATATTTCCAAGCATGATTTAAGGTAGTTAAAATTCCTTCACCTAATAACCCACTGTCCAAAATTTCTGTAACTACTAATGATACCCTATAGAAAACATCAAAATAAATTTAAAATATCCCTGACGAACAATAAAAACAAACCTTTCATCCAAATCTTGGGGTGTAGTTAGCTCAGACGAATGTTTATTAAAAAGTGAAACTTTTGTTTGATACTGATTTTTCTCCAAAACATTCCCAGCAATTTCAAACATAAGTTTAGACATTTCGCAAGCGTAACATTTCTTTGCACCACTTTTAACCGCTAGCATACTATAAGATAAAAAATTCAGTTAACGAAAAAAAAATTGCTTTGAATACCCACTCACCTTAAAATTCCAGTTCCAGTACCAATATCTAACACCGCATCGTAACCTTTCTTCACAGCATTATCAATAGCCACATAATACATCTCATTTCTTTGCTTATCATTCAACATTGGAAAATGCCACCTTTCAATTAAAGCGTTGCTGATATTGTCAAGATTTTCTTTAGCAGCAACAAAAGTCGGATTCAACTTTAACGCTTGTAGAAAATAAGTTGCTGCTTCTTCAACATTTCCCAATCTGAAATCATACAAAAAATAGAAAAAAATAAACGCAAATTCAAAAACAAATTTTCATTAATAAGTACAGCTTTATTGTAAATTAATACATATGTGAAAAAATACTTTTTGGAATGTAAAAATATCGCATCGCTTTTTCCAAACAAATTGCAAAATTGTTACAAGCGTTTAAAAATAAGTTTTGAAAATAATTAAAATTTACAAAATAAGAGTGGAATGCACAACCGTTTCATAATTAATGGAAATTTGAATACCAGTTTCTTTACATAATTTTTTAACCAAATTATCCAACCACTTTTTAACTTTTTCCTTCACTTTTGGAACAATCATTTCCGGGATACTAAAGGAATAAATTTTCCCATAAATGGGTTTTCTAACATTATCCTCATCAATAATAACTAAATTAATTGTATAAACTCTTAAAGGACATAAAGACAAACAATTACCACTCAAACATTCAAAATAATAAACGACTGGATAATCAAGCAGCAATCCAAAAATACTGGACAAATTCCACAAATTAGTATTGCTCTTTAATTCAATGACATCATTGTTTTCTTCAGACTCCAAATAAAATTCGAGTTGAAGCAGAATTTCCTTCACATAATTTTTCAACCGAATCTGCACCTCTTCGGCAGCAATTTGCGGAGATTCGAGCTTCTCGGAAACGTCGACGAAGAATGTTTTCTCATCATCATTGAGAATTTTTCTCAAATTTACAATTGTTTTACTTAAATTAAGTATCAATATGTCATCACAGATCGTAACAACTTTTAATGAATTTTTTAAAGTTGTTTGAACGTCGTGTAAAAAATTTGCAACTTTGCAACTGTTTGGTTTAAGTGAATCCCATAAATAGGCATATTTGATTCCAATGTCAACAGAAACTATGTTGCACATCACTGATGTTACATGCCGCTTGGCATTTTTTCCGAATCTCCTGATTAGGGATTCTTTCCATATGTTTATATCTAACGGTAGCATTTCACTCACTTTTTTCACTTTGGAATGTCATTACCTAAATAAATGTGCTCCCAGATTATTTTGAATTTCCGCACTGTTTGGAAATATACTTATAGCTTGTTCGTAACAGTTGAATAATTCGGTGTATTTTTCGGATTTTTCTAGCGAAAGGCCGAGTTCGCCTAAACAATGAAAAGTGATGTAATTTGGTATTCTTTGCTTTGAGAGACAGAACTTACGTAATGAGAATACTAAACCATCGAGGACTTGATCATTAGGTGATAATTTAGCCTGAATTAAGAAATGTGAAAAAGCTCTTGCGTTGTTACCTTCGGCTAAATATTTCTCAGCTTTTTCCCGGCAATGATGTATCACAGATTGTTTGTTGTCAGCCATCGCCATTGATGGCCGGCAGCGACCTCTGGCGAAAATCAGAAAACTCAACTAAAAAAAAAAATTATTTTGCTCATATTACTTATTCCGCCTTTAAATATTTCCCTTTAACCTTCCTTTTTTTAATATTTCATTTAAGCCTTCTCAATGAACGGTCCAGGTAGCAAAAAAAATTTCCACCAATCACAAGCGGAGAGCAAAGTGCACGTGTGTTGTTTATCTTTATCAGACCATCGTATGCCGCTTCAAACTGAAACAAATCGGTGAGTACAATTGTACGTACACGGATGTAATAATCTAACGCCCACTTTCTGTGTAGATCCCGATACATTCCTCAAAATGCCGGGCGATACGCCGATCACTACCACCAGCGATTACAAGGAACCACAAAAGGAGCGAATTCTTCGATTAAAAACAGCATTTTTCAACAAATTCGGAAAAAATCCAACATTCATCTCCAGAGCACCTGGTCGCGTCAATTTAATCGGCGAACATATCGATTACTGCGGTTATTCTGTTCTGCCTATGGCAATTGAGCAAGATGTTTTAATACTCTGCGCAACTGATGATGATTCAAACGACCTCGAGATTGTCAACAGAAATGATAAATATCCAACTGTGAGATGTAAAAAGGATTCGGTTAAAATTGATAAAAGCAAGCCAATTTGGTATAACTATATTTTAAGCGGCTATGTCGGAATTATTGAACATTTTCGCCTGTCACAACCAGTAGGAATGCTGTTATACGTTGATGGAAACGTGCCTCCAAGTGCAGGTCTCTCCAGTTCAAGTGCACTGGTGTGTGCTTCAGCTTTAACTACTTTGCATGCAAATGGGTGATTACACAATCCTTCTTTAACATTGAAAAATTTTTTCCTCATTTTTAACACGTAGCATGATCGAATATCTAATTTTGTAAGTTGCATCAGATTTTTATGATTTTTTTTAAAAAATATTTAGATTAACGATGAGCAGAAAGGATTTAGCGGCACTTTGCGCTCTCAGTGAACGATATGTCGGAACTGAAGGAGGAGGAATGGACCAAGCCATTTCTTTCCTAGCAGAAACTAGTTTAACAATTTCTAGTAAAAAATATACATGAGTTAAAAATGCCTTTCTCTATTTCAAGGCACTGCGAAATTAATAGAATTTAATCCTCTGTGTACGAGAGATGTGAAATTGCCACCAAGCGCCACTTTCATCATTGCAAATAGTTGCAGCGATGTAAATAAAGCTGCAACTTCTCATTACAACTCACGGGTTGTGGAATGCAGATTAGCAACTCAAGTATTTTATTTGGTTCAGTTTAATAAGAGACATTGTTTTTCATATATTCCTTTTAAATTTCAGATAATGGCTAAGCAAAACGGGCTAGAATGGAAAAGTTTCAAAAAGTTGGGTGAAGTTCAACAAGCATTGAAAATTCCATTGCATAAAATGACCAATATCGTTAATTCCACATTTCATCAAGAACCGTACACAAAAGGGGAAGTTTGTAAAATTCTTGATGTGACACCTGAAGAGTTGGAAAAATGTAGTTTGAGTGCAAACCCCAATCTGGAACGATACGAGTTGTTCAAAAGGGCAATGCACGTATTTACAGGTATGAAAGATAAATAATTGATAATCTAACTTATTGATATCAATTTTTTTTTTTAAACAGAGGCCAGTCGTGTGTGGGAGTTTAAAGATATTTGCGATGAAAACCCAGATGATTCATTGCAAAAACTTGGTGATCTCATGAATTCTAGTCACAAAAGTTGCAGAGATTTGTACGAGTGTAGTCATCCAAATTTAGATGAATTTGTAAAAATTGCTTTGAAAGCTGGCGCTCTCGGTTCCCGTCTTACAGGAGCTGGGTAAAGTCTTACCACTTAAAACACTTGCAAACTTTTTAACTATTTCTAATTTTAGATGGGGTGGTTGTACAGTTTCTTTGGTCCCAACGTCCAAAGTGGATTCGTTTATAACAACTGTCAAGAGTGAATTTTACTCATCTTGCTCTGAGCGTATGGAAAATGTCGAAAGCAAAGTCTTTCCTACCCAACCTGGAAACGGTGCTGCAATAATTATTTAGTTTTATACGTTATAAAAACGTTTACTTTGTATACGTAAAGATTGTTTATTCTGTATCTTGATCCGAGTCTGAATAACCTCCTAATAAAAGTAATGCATTGGATTTCTCAGTTATTACGGGTTTCTCTTCAATAGGCTGTTTATCAATGGGTTGTGTGTTGACAGCTGAAACCTTTTTCTGCTTATTCAATTTGACCAAGGAACTTAATTTTGATCTTCTGTCTTCAACTTTAGCTCGCTTCGGCTTCGGTTCTGATTCCTGATAGAAATAACAGAAAAAAATTAATTTCAGAAAAAAAAATGAACTTGAGTAACATACCGTTGCCAGTATATCTGATGCCTTTTTAGTTAACAGTTCGACGGCTGATGTTTTTGGTAAATCGTCGTCGTCGCTGTCATTATCTGATAATCGTTTTATGACCGGTCCATCTTCTTTACGAAAAACGGAGCTGGAAATTTTAAAGTGTGTGTTAAAGCTGCACTGTTGAATGGACAAAAATTTATTGTACACTTACCGTATAAATTCCTCGTCTTCATCTTCCTGTTGCTTTTTAATCCTTACGGCCAAGTCAGCATTCATGCTTAGCAAGGCGTCAAAATCTACGTTTGCTTGACGTTGATTTAAATCTTTGAGTTCTTCTAAACTTTCAAGGATCTCCATTTCATTCTTCGATGCCTTTGTACGATTTTCTAATAACTTAAAATGAAAAAAACCAGACCAATAAGTTTTAAATAAATTATTGATAAGTAATTTCACCTCAACTTACCTTCATCGGATTGGACGCTTCTTCCTCTTCCAACTCTTTTTGTTCCCGTTCTGCCTGCTCTTCAGCCAGTTTTAGTGCTTGAAAGTTACGGGTCGCGCCATGTTCAACATTATAATCGGCATTTTGAGGATCTGTCTTTAAAAATCAGAAAAAACGTTAGACCAATGAAATGTCACTTTTTAAAGAGACAAACCTTGAATGTGATTTCGGCAAGACACCGTGTACATTTAATATAAAATCGAAATATTTTAATGCCCAGGTATTCTTCCCCTTGTACTGTTTCTTTTCTAGCGTTAAACTTTTTACCCTTGTAGATGTATTCGCCGCATGTTTTGCACCTGAAAAGAAAATTTTAAAATTGTCGTATTTATTAGTAGCCTACTTCATTTACCTCATATTACAGGGTGCCATCAATCGCACTGTATATTGCCTGTCCTTTGGCAAATGTAGTCTCGGGATTTTAGCAGGATCGAAATCGGGAGGATAGTATTTCTACAGAAAAAAGATTTTAGTCTTAAATATTTGCTTTCCTATTGATGTGAATACTTACATTTAACACTTTTCTTTCAGACATCTTGGTTTATTTAACGATAGCAACAGGAAAGGACAACGAAAATTCGTATGACACTAACAACTCGTCGAAATTGACAAAAAACTATTTGCCTGACCTCTAGTGTCACTATTCAACACTAAGATTAGCCAAGTGACGTCACGTTTACTTATTTGCATACATACGGTAGTTTCTTGTGGCCACGTTAAAATAACATCAGTAAACTATACTGTGTTTACCAGATCATGAGCATAAGCTTATACAATAATCAAGTTTATTTATATAAATTTTATAACAAAAGCTTACAATAATTACAAATTTAGAATATGATACGATCAACCAAATTCAATAACCATACCAACACCAACATAAAACTATACATATGCAATCAAATGGAGGCACATTTTACCCATAAATCTTTCACCGCATTAATGACTTCAATCTTTCCGTCTTATCACAGCTAACATCTCAATAGTTAACAGAAAAATAATTTTCAACAGCTTCTAAAAAATACATATTACAGTAATAAGTAATTAGTTTTAATTCTTCTTATAAAACTTACAATCATTCCTATCAATGCTTTACATCCGGTTCTTGAATCAATTTTTCATGAACTTTCATCAAACCCTATGAAAAATACAAAATAATTAAAACAAAATGAAATAACAAAAAAATGTTTAAAAAATTTTCATGAAACCATTTAGAACTTGAGCAACCTTGAAATATTTAACAGTCTTGACACGCAACTCCAGAGTAGCATTTTCATCACACAGAAATATTGTTCTCGGATGCATTTGAAATGCAGAAACCGTCCACATATGATTAATACCTTCTTCTATTGCTTTGTATAAGGCAAAAGCTTTGTGAGCACCAAGGATCAAAATCATCACCTACAATAACATTTTCGTTGAGCCAAAATGTAAAGAAAAATGTAAAAAAAAAAATTTAAACACTCCACCTCACGGGCATCCATTACAGTGCCTACACCAACAGTCAATGCTTGTTTCGGAACTTTAGTCAAGTCGTTTCCAAAAAATCTAGCATTGGCCATAATTGTGTCTTGAGCCAATGTTTTAACTCGTGTTCGAGAGACAAGACTAGATCCGGGTTCATTAAACGCAATATGACCATCTGGACCAATTCCTAAATTAAAAAGTACAGTACAGTAAATAAAATAACGTATATCTGTCTCTTCATTAAAACGTGCCTCCCACAAATAATTCAATTCCACCAGCATCTTTAATTTTCCGTTCAAAAGCATCACACTCAGCTACTAAATCGACTGCATTTCCATCTAAAATGTGCGTATTCTCTGGCAGTATATCAATATGCTTAAAAAAGTTGTGGTACATAAATGAGTGGTAACTTTCAGGATGGTCTTTTGGAATTCCTATAAAATAAATTACAAGGTTTATTTAAATTTAAGAAAAAAATCAAAGCAATTTTAAAATTTATACCAACGTATTCGTCCATGTTAAACGTTTTAACATACTGAAATGATATTTTTCCATCTTTATGGAATTCTATTAATTTTTTATAAGTGCCTAAAGGTGTACTACCTATAAACAAATATGATTAATTTGGATTTACTTTTTCTAGATTTTTAATTTTGTAATTAATAAATTACCAGTTGGAAGGCCAAGGGTGAAATAACGATCAGGTCCAGGATTAAAATCAAGGATTCGTCTCCGAATGTACTTTGCAGCCCATGTGCTTACTTCGTCAATCGTTTCAAGTATTACAAGTTTCATTGCAATTTCTGCACATAGAAAATAAAAAAATTTTCCAAAATGATTACAATCTCAGTTCAATGATATCATAGCTTCGAATTGATTGCAAGGCATTTTGATTAGATTTGATAGCAATGTTAGAATATAAATCACAAATCAAAAATTATTTTTTGAACTTCATATTTGCACGACTTACAACATTAAATAATAAAAAATAAATGGCGAGCCTAGCAAAGTCAAGTTCAATGCCCCAACGAAAACCTTGACAGTGTTGTTAGTAAATAACAACTGAAATAACAGTTTAAATCAACTATCTCAATATGACATTAATCATTTAGTCAGTTACGCAACTATTAAGTATTATTGGATACTGCCATGGATCAAATTATACGTACAAAAAGAAAGAGAAAACTGATCCGATGCCAAACTTTTCCAAGACACGATTTGGTGTGGCCTTATCAGTAGCTCAATAGATGGCAGTATCGTCGAGTCTGCGGAGAGTTTTGACACGTTACTAATGAATCTGCTACTAACCGATGTGTATTAAGATGTAATGTGTATTAATTTCATTATTACGTAGGTTAATCTGAACCATTTTGTTGATTACAAATTAAGTTAATTTATTTTTTTAGGATAAAGCATTGATGAATAAGTATGAGTCAAGCAAAGCGTCGTGGACGGAGTAGAGGGCAAAGCAGCAGACGAGTGGAAAATGAGGACCCTGAATTAGGGAGTTTGAATTATGCAAGTACAAACGCAACAAGGCAAACCCCGATTGAAAACGGGAAAAGCAAATTCGACGAGGCCTGTGCTCGGATGCAAAAATCAGTGAAACAGTTTGCGAGTGCAGGCGATCAGTATGAATCATCATCAGACGAAGAAGAAAATGAGAATCAAGATGTTATTCTACAGCAGATTATGTCATCTTATGCAGGTTGTTACATTTGACAAAAATAAAATAAATTTTTAAAATTTATACTTGGGATACTTACTTATTACAGGCGAAGACAGTAATAAAAAATTATCCCTTCATGACTTTGGTAGAACACAGCAATTCATCGTTGATTCTTTCAAATCTGGTTCTTCTGTCTGCCTCGTTTGTATTGCTACCATAAAAAAAACAGAAGCTGTAAACGAAAAAAAAATATCTATTTTACATAATATTTATTTACAATGAGAACATAAATTTTCAGATTTGGAACTGCGAATTCTGTTACGGCATTTTTCACATCCCATGCATTCAAAAATGGGCAAAAGAAAGCATTTTTCATCAAGAACAAGCTCTACATGAGGAAACCGTCCGAACTAACAACATCACTTGGTTTTGGTATATAACATCAACTTGAGATAGTTTTAATTTTTAAAATAATTTATTTCACAGCCCTAAATGCCGACACGAGTATGCGCAGTCTGAAAAACCAGTCAAATACTTTTGTTTTTGTGGGAAAACAGTAAATCCAAAATATGATCCCTGGATGGTTCCGCATTCTTGTGGCGAAAAATGCGGAAAGAGTTTAAAACCTGAATGCGGACACTTCTGCACACTTCTTTGTCATCCTGGTATAAAATAAAAAATAAATAGTAACCACTAATTAAAACATAAACCGTACATAGGTCCCTGCCCTCCATGCCCAAAAACAATCAACGTCTCCTGTTACTGCGGTCGTCAACCAGCGCAGCTAAAACGTTGCAGTGCTTGTAACTGGTCATGCGGGCAACCTTGTGATAATATACTTACCTGCGGACAACACAAATGCAAATCACCATGTCACACTGGTAGAATTTAGAAATTCTTTAAAACTGGCCAATAAATTTACAACCAATGTAATTTAGGTCAATGTCAACCTTGCGATAAAAGAAGCGTCCAACTCTGTTGTTGTGGAAGTCAGAAAGAAGAACGACCTTGTTCCGAACCTGTTTGGCAGTGTAGCAATGTAAGAAATTGAAAATCATAAAGTCATTCTCCAAAACGAGATATTCTTTTGCACAAGGTTTGTGGCCGGCAACTGGAATGTGGTCATCACACTTGTCAGGTGATTTGTCATTCAGGACCTTGCGACCCTTGTCCAAAAACGGGAGAAAGAACGTGTCCTTGCGGTAAAACCAAACATGTACTTCCATGCACTGAGGACATCCCATCTTGCGGGGATACTTGTAGTAAAATGCTGGAATGCAATTTACATACGTGCGCCAAGCGGTGTCACGTAGGACCATGTGGCATTGTACGTAGAATTAAATTTTAAGATTGGTTTCCATTTATAATTTGTGTGCCTAAATCTTTTAGTGTTTGCAAAGTAGTACAAAGCGCTGTATATGTGGTCATCGCGAAAAATTGCTCCCTTGTCATAAGGAATTTCGCTGCGAAATTAAGTGCAAACGGTTAAGAGATTGCGGCCGTCATCTGTGTAATCGCAAATGCTGCAAAGGGCAATGTCCACCATGCGAGCAATCGTGTGGCCGAACCCTGACTTGCCGTAATCATAAATGTTCGAGCCAATGTCATATTGGTAAAAACTACTAATAAAATTAGTAAACTCTTAACCTACAATTATTTTACATTAGGCTTATGTTATCCTTGCCCTTTAACCGTCGACATAAAATGCAACTGTGGCTCAACTTTCCTAACTGTTCCTTGCGGTAGAGAACGAGTAACTAAACCACCACGATGCAACGAATTATGCAAGTACGAACTTGCATTAAAAAAATTAATATTTAGACAACTTATTAATTTCATTATTTAACTTTAGAAAACCGCCCGATTGTCACCACAACTCTAGAAGTACACACACCTGCCACTTTGGACCATGTCCACCATGTAATCAAATATGCAATAAAAAATTAGCTAATTGCAAACACATTTGTCCAATGCGATGCCACTCAGCTGTAACAGTAAAAATTCAAAATGAAAAGGTAAGTAATTCAAATTTATTATAATTTCCTGAACCAAACATTATTTCATAACTACTAGAAACGAGAAGGTCCATGGGAACCAACTCCACAACCTACAATCCAAGTCGTGAATAAGTCATGCCCGCCATGCAAAGTTCCAATTCCAGTCACTTGTTACGGATTACACGAAGTACGGCAGAAAAACTTGAAATATAAATATTTTATAATCTATTAAATTATTTCACAGACAACTGATTTCCCCTGTTCTGAAGCAAAACCTTTCTCCTGTCTTCGAGAATGCGGTAGAACTTTGACTTGTACTAATCACAGCTGTTCTCTGCCGTGTCATCAAATAAGCAACGTGACGAACGAAAATAAATTAGTAATTACAGCTTCATTAACTTCCAAGTTAGTGTGTTATTGTGTTATTTGATGCAGGCTGGACAAGAATGCGAGGAATGCGAGCGACCCTGTTCGAAACCTAGGCCTGATGGATGTCCTCACGAATGTCTTTCCATGTGCCACTCAGACGCGTGTAAGCCCTGCAAACAGATGATTAAACTACGTTGTCATTGCCAACTCAACACTGTTTTTATCGAATGCAACAAATTGACCTCGGCGGGGGAAGAAGGAAAGGCTAAATTGCGATCATGCAATAACCAATGCCCGAAAAATGTAAGCGCTCATTTAATTCAACTGCAATTTACTACATGTTATTCTAATTTAAAGATCTCTTGCGGACATCGTTGCCCACAAGATTGTCATGCGGGTGAATGCCCCGTTCCAAAAAATTGCAAGAAAAAAGTTGCGCTTAGATGTCCTTGTAAACGGATCAAGAAAGATGTCGCTTGTCATTTGACGAAGACAATGAAAATCGAATGTGATGAGAAATGTCGCGAGTTAAAGAATGCGGAGTTAAAAGTACGGATTTAATTCTTATAAGGTTAGTGTTTTAAATTAATTTTTCTTATTATTACCAGGCGAAGGAGGAGGAAGCAAAACGTCGACAGGAGGAGGAAAAGAAGAAAGCAGCCGCGGAGTTGCAAAAGTTTCAACAGAAAATGGAAGGGAAGAAACGACGACAGAGGAAAACCAAAGAAGCAGTTGACAAACCATCAATATTTGAGAATTTTGTTTTCCAAATTTCTGCAGCTTTGTTTATTATTGCTTTAGCTGTAATTGGAATGTATGTTTTATATTGATGGAAATAGATAAAATAAAATCAATTTTCGGCAAAAAAATTGAAAACAAATATCACGTAAATATACATTTGAGCAGACATAAAACATGAATATACTTATTTGCCTGACCAATTTCATTTTTAAGTAAATTGGTAAACTAAGCACGTTAGATTTTAAAAAAACGGTTTGTTACTTACTATAAAGGCACTTTGAAAATAATTTTTTTGACAAATCTGAAATTAATATCGAATGACGTGACGTTAACTTAACTTGTCGACGGATGAAGTGATGGTTAATTCTTTGTCATAAAAATCCAAGAAAGCAGTCACATGAAATCCCATGTTGCTTAAGACAACGACATATTCGAAAAACGCGAATTTTGTATACACTAAAATATGAAAAATTTAAAAATTTATAATGATTAAATGGGAATTACATCACATACTTATTGGTTCGCAGTAAGCGTTGTGCCGCCAAAAAAAGTATAGGGCTATTATAAACGCTAATACATTTGTAACGGCTAATATTTTCTTCCATCGGACAGATCTAACTTCCTACTTGAACAAATATCATAAAATAAAATCATAATTCTTTGAAGATAAACTTACCATTTTTGAAGCGGAATTTTTACATCTATTAGACAAATAGCAATTAAGAAACATATAGATTTCTGAGCAGGCCATAAATGCGATAAAACATTTCTCGTGAATGCCTGTAAACAATTTTTAAGGTTAAAAGGAAACTGAATTTACACCACTTATAAAATACCCACCGTAATCTTCTGTTGACGAAACGTAGGTCAAACCAACCAGCGCGAAATTTTCAATTATATTTAATAAAAATGTAATTCGTATTACAACTATCCAAGCTCTATCTAAATATCCAAGCCGAGAAATAAAATATTGGTAATAACATATCGCTGCTAATATACGAGGCGCTGAATGAATCGCAATGGAAATTCTCCAAATATAACGTTGCGGGGTGAAACCGATGGCAGAGCTAATTGATGGCAAGTAATTTGGCACCTTAAAAAATTTTAAAAAAACATAAGGTCAAGGTTTCGTTCAGTTACTTTTATGACTTACTCTACAATGAGTTGATGTGGCAGCTTCGAAATCATATTTTATAGACCATAATATACAACTTATAAACGCCGTAAGTGGTAATGCTAATATTAATGCTGCTATTTTAGGTACTGAAAGTCTAACTAAGGATTTTTCACTTAGCGGCTGATATGCCATGTTACCGACAGTTCAAAGTATGATAGCAGTACGTAGCGCCATCTATATGTGCATAAAACCAGTTTAAAAATTAATAATTTTCATCACATCACAAACTTTTTGGAATGTATTTCGGCTCTTTGAACAGGCTTATAACGCATCGTAACAGGTTAAAACTCGCCGTAAATAGTTAAATTTATATTCTACGACGCATGCGCCATGTGTCACAAGACGTGTAACGCAGCACGTATACCGAATGGTTATGGCAGCTGTTTACAATGCTTCGTTATGCACAGACGTTTGCGAAACTGTTGATTTTACTCCGTTTATTTCGAGACTAATGTTATTACGGGAAGCGACTTAAAAGAAGAATAGTTCCCGATCGCCAGCTAACGCTCAACAGTCATCTGATCCACCCAGAAGAGGAGCGAGAAAAACATGGCCACGCTTATACGATTAAGTTCTCAAGACCGCAAAGAACTTGATAAATTCACTAAATTTCTAGCAATTAAAACCGTGCAAGTGATCGTACAATCGCGCCTCGGTGAAAAATTCAAAACCCAATCGAAAAAAACTGCAACAGGCTCCGATTGGGTAAGAAATTTTTATTTTCGAAATTTCAATGTTTGTAACAATATTTGTATTCTTTAAAGTTTTGTGTAACGATTGACGACGTTCCAGAAGTTCTTGCCGAAACGAAGAAAGCATTAGCAGGCCACCTACCGTCAATCGGCGTAACACTGTGCGTGGAGATCTCACTGAAAACAGCCGAAGGAGAATCAATGGTGCTAGAAACATGGTGTCTTGGAATGACTGATCAAAGTGATACGGACGCGCGAATCACATATACAGTTTACAATCGAATGGGTGTATTACTCAAATCACTGATAGCTGTGACTCGAGTGACCCCTGCTTATCGCTTATCGTGCCGACAAGGCCCGGATTCTTACGTGATTTGTTACCGTGTCCATCTGGGCGAACCAGATTTGCGTGTGTTGGGTGAAGGTTATCAACAAGCAAGAGTTGGTCAAGTGGGAACACCGGTGGGAACATTTTTCTTGAGTGTTGCTTATCGTACGAAATATACTATAACTCCGCAACCGGTTGAAAAAGATTCCTCCATAATGGTGAAAAGTGATCACTTTAAACCTGATTTGAGTCCGAAACGTGTTCACAGAGCTGTCGCACATTTGGATTTCAGGTTACAAAAAAATAATTTGTAATTAATTTTGTTTATTTAGTGTTGTTTTTTTACTGTTATTTTTGAACTTGACGTGATAAGATTAAAAATAATGATTGCTCGGGTTTTTAATTCGGTCAGTAAATAATTATATCATTTGTTCATTTCTTTTTAAACTTTTTTTTTAGAGAGCACGAAGCAGCGACTTCAAACGGCGCTCATTTTCCTATGAACGAAACTAAAGAGCTCAATGGATATCAAACTCATCCGTGTAAAACTACATTTTTCGATCGAACTCCCAAAAATGATCGAGATGTCGATATGAGAAATAATCAGTAATATTTTTTTCCTAATTATTAGATTTATCTTTTAATTAATTTTTTTTTTAGTGTCGCGGAACGTCAGTTGAGTTTTAGTGAGTACAAAAAGATAGGGGCGTTTGCTGGAGAACCGAAAAAAATAGATTCAGATACCATATCTGAATATTTAATCCCAGATACTGGGTTTAGTAGTTTACTCCATTACGATGACGATAATAACGTCTTACGTAATAAAAATATGCAACAACAAACAAAGAAATTAGCTTACCAAAACAATAATCCGGTGAGTAACGGGCTCGATCACTCGGACATGGACACATGTAGTGAAACAGGTTCGCACGAATCGCAAAAATCGACTACGAGTATCGCATCGGCTGTTACGGATGATTTCGTAATGGTTGAATTGGTGAGAAATGCAAATTAGAAATTGAAAAATTGAATTTAAAAAAAAAAATGTTTACCTTAACAGAAAACGCCGTTCGCAACTCCCGATCCAAATAACGATTTAAGTACGTTTTACCGTGAATGCCAAACAGCACCTCAGCTCGATTCGTTTAGAAATAGTCCGACACTCGCCGAGCAAGTGAACGACTTGTCTAATCAACTAGCTACGTTTGAATTGAACTTGCATGATTTCGACGAATTGGTTGATTCGTTGTGTAACAGTGATACATGGAAATAAAAACTCAAAAGATTCCCTCAATAGCAACAAACTATCCTGCAAACTTCCTTTCTGAATAAAAACAATAAACTTGTATTTCCGTCTTTAATGTACTTCATCTTGCAAAATACATGTGGCCTTTTTTTCTTATATTAAACATCTTAAGTTTTTGCTTTGACAAAATGTTATAATTCAGCTGCACCTAAATCTCAAAAACTGTACATATCGTAATAATTGTAATCCAAGCCATGTAAATAAAACTTGAAATAATACTGTTACAACACTAATTCAATAGCGCTTCAATCACAAAATTAACAACGAAATAAAAATATCTCGTTCTCGTAAAGTCTAAAAATCACGATCTAAAAAAATCTAAAATGAAAAGTTTGGGGTTATATTAAAATTATGTTGCCAACTAAAATAGACACGAATATCTTTTAAGTAACTCAAAAGTTGCTAAGAATTTTCTTCCTAGTTACAATTGAATTTTATTAAAACTCGCGGATTGCGTTCAATTTACTACTGATGAAATTAAAGATTCAAAACCGACATGATGAAATCTATTCTAAAATGACTTTATACAGTACAATAAACATGGCGGTTCTCCATTAATTCTTTGGTACATTTGAACAATTTGGGGACCTCGTTTGTGTAAAGGAAAAATAATTTACAACTTATTTGCTCATGATGCAATTTGATAACATGACAATTATTCGTCAAGTAGTCTCAAATCGTTGCTTTAAAGCAAGTTTTGTTTCACTTCTATTTAAACTGTGCTAAATAATTGTGGCAGTTTATAAAAGGGATGATTTGAGGCGATTAGATCTATTAAGTTCTGTCCTAGTTATTATTAATAATCTTAATGACAATTTCTACTTCCACTCTTTTGTAATAAAACAGGTGATGAATTTTAAAAATTGTTAAAATTTCGAATTTAAAAATTTTTGAGAATCAAAAACGCATTTTTTTTAGGATAAAACAAATGCGAATCTAAATATAATACTAATATTGTTTTGCATAATTTTTCAAATACCACAAAAATAAAGAGGAAATTTGTAGTATTTTTTTAAATATCTCTTTCTATTCTTAGTTCTGCTTTGCACGATTTGTTAACGAATGATTATTCGGATGGTTGTACGATTCGGATGTCGCATCATTGCGGTTTCTTATATCGGGAGATCTGTTACCCCTCACATTTTTATCTTGACTGGAGGCACTCGACTGAATTACCGGAGCTCCTACGATTACACACTTATCGGGACAGTCCCAAACCACCGTAGCATGATACGCCATGTTAGTTATGGCCATACAATATTCACAAAATGAGAAGCAGCTGAAAGCTGAGAAAATAGAAAAAAAGATTAAGTGTTATTTTTAGAGGTATCCACCTCTCATAAATCTCATTAAATATTAAACCCCGTCTTGAAAATGGGGAAAATTAATTACTGATATAAAAAAAAAAAAAAAACCAGAATAGAAACGAAATTGAATAATTCATCAGCTGATTTTGTATTCAGCTATTGATAAAAAGTGTAGAAAATTAATTTTTTTAATAGTTTATGTTCGTTTTTTGAAAAGGTTGGCTTTTATGACATCTTGGTTGGCATTTATCCAATATCTTTTGACTAGTGGCAACAAAATAGTGATGATAAAATGTCAGAGGTAAACAAATGATTTGTGTAACAAAAAGTATAACAAACTCTTACCAAGTTCTTCACAAAATCGGCGATGGCGATAAAAGAAGTATAATAAGCCTACAGTGCAAACTATCTTTGCAGACAATAGAACTAGTTTTGTAAGGTAGGATTTACGTGACTGTAAAGAAAAAAAAAATTATGTAATTATACTAAGTAAATAAAACATAAAAAAATATTTTTTTTTCCCGAAGTTCTTTCAAATCATGAAATTCAATATTGTGTGTGCGAAATTTGAACGTTTGGAAAAATTAAAAGGAAATCCTGTTTTTTTTTTATACAATTTAAAGTAAGAATCTTACGAAAAGTGAGCATCGGACCGACATGAAAAATAATTCAAATTAAACCCTATTGCCTTTCCTCATTTTCCAATCCTCTGAACATCTGAGTGAAAAAGCAATATGCAGTTCAAGATTTCGGAAACCTTTATAAGTGACATCATGCGATCCCTTTATTTATAACAACCAGTTCGCCAATGCGAGTAACCTTAGAACTGATTTCAATTTCTTTAAATTATATCTGACTGATTTAAAAATAGCAACTGCCAACCTCGTAAATTTATTTTCCGCGTTTTCAGAAATATATGTCACGTCCAATGCTCACTTCATTCGTAAAAGCCCTTACTTTAAAAGGAAAAATTTTACACTACAGTTATCGAACTACTCGAACTACTAGATTAACAATGCTGTAGCACACACCAGCATTTTATAAAAGATTCAATATCTCTGGTCGAGCTACAACATAAATTAGTAAACAGCTTTTTATACCTGTACAGTCATTACAGGGTTTCCCCATTTAAAAATAATGCAATTGAGCAGCATATAAGAAAGGGAGCTTGTCATGAATATAATAAAAAGCTTTTCATGAATTGCTAGAAAACAAAAATTTCAGAAAATTTATTAATAGATTAGAAAATATTAGTTCCGCAGTTAAATATTCTGTAGAAATTCCTTACGGTAGTTTTCACGATTGGATATGTACGTAACTCCAATTAATGATAAATTTTCCGCTAAGTTCAACCAGTAATTGACATCTACCCATCGTAAATAGTTTTTACGAAATTTACTCTCCAAATTTGTGGCTAAGCCCACGTAATAGCTATTATAAACTGAGGCAATGAGAAGACGTGGAGTGCAATGAAGCGCCACTCCTATCCTCCAAATGTATCGCTGAGGAGAAATTCCTGTTATGGCACTGATTGAAGGAATTATATTATATACCTAAACCGAAAAAAAAACAAGGTTATTGAATAAAAAATAAATGAATTCTTTTATACGTCTTACATCGCAGAAAGTAGTATTCACTTCTTTGTACTGAAAAATCATTGCTGTTACAAAGCAAACAAGAAGTGAAGCCAATGGCATTAAGACTGTGAATGAAGCCAGTTTTTTAAAACTGACGCAAAAATTGACTCGTTCTAATATTGCCTTGTCTTCTGCCTTCACCGTTTTTATTTGCTTCTCCATGTTTAGTTTGAATATAAAATATTAAAAATATTTTGAAGTAAAAGGTCCGATCGCTACTCGTCAGTCATTCAAAAGTGAGACGATCGATGAGAAAAAACAGCGAATTTCATTATGCTGGAATTCGTTTCTACCTAATAAACTTTGCTTCATGAGCGGAAGACAGTAGTTCCATGTAGTGAATCAATTGCGTGTGATCTACTTGCACTTTTCGAGACATTTAGGTCTAACCACATGAGAGATTCAGTTGAAGTGGAGATAAAGCAGTCGTGGTCGGAGCAAAGAAATGTTAGTGCCAAATTGTCCTACGGTTACATCGCCTAGCGGCAGATGTATTCCCAATGCTTTCTTGAAGTCTTTTGTTGGGCTTCGTTTTTCAAGAATGTCTTGCTACAAAACAAGAGTTTTCTATTAAAAATCTGAGCGGATATTTTTTTATTTCAATAATGTATTTTTTTTAATTTTCAATTTATACATGCGCATTTAAGACGTCCGATCCCTGCCCTGCCTCCAAGGTTGAGCGAACCCCGCATGGTAAACTATGGAATCGTAGAGAGGGGCGGAGCTATTTGATATTACGTCATTTGTCTAGCCACTCACAAAGCAGCATATTACAAATTTTCGCTTGGAGAAGCATATGACGTAAATGTTTCTACAGCCAATGCTAATTTTGTTTCATCCGTGTTCAGATATAAACAACGTGATGTTAGCTATGGCTATTGCGCATGCTCAATAAAATGTGTTTTCTTTCTATCACTCTTCATTAAATAAGCTTTTTAAATTGTTTTGCGATTTTTTATTAAACACGAAAATACTCAGATAACATTTAACAGAATCAAATAGTGCTTGTATGTGTACTATCTTCATTAAAAAAAAAAAAGTGAAATCAAGGCTAAAATGGCGGCAGCAGAGGTACATGTGGTTTGTTACGTTTCTATGGGATCATCACTGACATTTAATGAAATTGATTTTTATCGTTTTAATTTAGAGCTCAAGCAATACGGATTTGTCCCAAAAACCTACTAAAAGTGTACCAGATGACATTAAATTAGACAGTTCTGTTGTTGATGTCTGTTTTCACCCAAGCAGAGACGTTATTGCTGCTGCAACCGTCGGAAGTGAAGTTGTTGTGTAAAAAAAAATTAAAACGATATAATTTCCAATATTCTAATTTACGACTTTCGTTCATCAGGTATTCATACAGCACAGAAACAAACAATCATCGTGTACTAACGTTAAATCACCACAAAAAACCATGCCGCGGAATTCAGTTTTCAGAAGACGGAATGAAACTATTTTCTATCTCGAAAGACAAAACTGTTCAAGCAGTAGATATGAATGTTGGGAATGTCGTACATAAAATACCAAAAGCACATAAGTACAAACAAAAAGTTATATACTAAAAGTAATGGCTAATTTTGATTAATTATTGCAGGTCACCACTAAGTAGTTTTCTAGTAATTGATAATTATTTATTAGCAACCGGAGATGATGATGGAGTATTCAAGGTAATTAATAGGTAATGAGAAAATTGAGAGGATTCACAATAAATTAACTCTTCTCCCTTAAGATTTGGGATTATAGAACGGTGAATCCTATATTTGAAGAACACAAATTGGATGATTACGTCAGTTGCATGGTTATTAATGAACAGAAAAAAATCCTTTTAGCCACAAGGTATTTTTCAAAAAGCCACTAATTTAAAGGTCTAAACTAAAAAATAAAAAATATTTTAGTGGTGATGGTACGCTAACAGCATTCAACGTAAGAGCTAAAAGAATGGATCTACAATCGGAATTATTCGACGCGGAAATGCTATCAGTTTCAATAGTTAAAGTAATATAAAATATTAAAATTAAAATTACATACAATTATAGCTAATTAGTTTTTCTGATAGAGAGAAACTAAGGTCGTTGTGGGTGACAGTGATGGAGCAATCAATATCTTCAACTGGGGAGAATGGGGCAATATTAGTGATAGGTTTCCTGGTCACGGAACGACAATAGATTACATTTTACCAATAACGGAAAATATTATATGCACGGGATCTATAGATGGAAAAATCCGGTAGTTTCAATATAATAATAAATTTATGCCCACTTTAATCAATTTTTTTACCTTTTAGAGCTGTAAACATCTTACCAAATCGTTTCATCGGAATTGTAGGAGAACATGAAGATCCAATAGAGTCCTTAAGTTTGTCAAGAGATGCAAAATTTCTCGCGAGTTGTTCCCAAGATGAGACGATAAAATTTTGGGATATTAACTATCTTCGTAAAGAAAAGGTCACCGATAAGAAAAAAGCTAAAAAATCATTAAAAAGTAAACGATTAAATTCCTGTAAAACAAATGCAGATAATTTTTTCGCTGATCTTGCTTCGGGTGAATAAACTTTTGAGAAAAAAATTGTTTTTTTTTATTTAACACACTAAATAAATACATGATTTTTAGAACATTTTCAAAAACCGCGTTTAACAAAACGTGATCGCAGTCGTGACACATTGTCTCTGGGGTTCCAACACAATCGTGTCACGGTATACGTTTTGTATCGCAATATGTTTTTAAGATATAAAAAACTTCTATCAACTACGTTTTGCAAATATATGAACAGTTATTGGGGATGTAAAGCACTTACTATAAACAAACTATGTTTTACATAATTACCTGTAATCAGTCTTTGATTTAGCATTTTGCAGCTTAACCTAAAAGGATTATAATTGCTGGGAAGGTGAGTAAATTGACAATTTCGTTGAGACTACGGTAGTGAAAAAATTCAATCTAACTTGATCCGTATAAAAGTATCTCAAAATGATAATTTTAACTTCTAAGTTTTATGTAGGAAATGTTTAAAATTAATTTAAACACTGTTTTGTACCATTATGTTTGTTTATAAAACCAAAATAGGAAGTTTCTTTTGTTGGCTCCTAGGTAAAAACAGATCAGGTTGGAATGAGGAACATTTTTACCTCATTACTTGCTGATCTGGTCGCATGTAATGAGACTGAGGATTGGCAAGTGGTACTGACTGGAAAATTGGAGGTTGGAAGCAACGAACGTGCTCCACTGGAAGATTGTCAACGTCGCTGTAACTGGACTTCAAATACTTGTTCAATACGGCAAATATTTGAGAATTCAACACTTGAAATCGCCGGATTCGATCCACCATTCGCTTCAATTGCTGAATAAAAAAATGATTTATAATTAAAACCTCATTTTCTTTAAAAATATTACACATATCTTACAATTCCCTTAACCGATTCATCTTTCCCATCTACTCTCTGAACACGCAAAATGTGATAGCAGAAATCTAGTGCTTCAAAACGCCTTTGCTGGCCCAAGAGCACTATCATTGTACATCCAGCCCAATTCAGACCTTCGCCGAACAACTGTCTGTTTGGGGAGAAGAAATTTGTAATTTTCAATATTACTAAAAATAATGTAAATTTCTTACTCTACAGTAAACTCATTTTCTCCTACTGGAATGCAATAAACGAATTGTAAAGCGCTCCACAAACGGTGGAACTCTGTACATTCGTCAACGTTCATGACACCATTTGCTGGTGGCGGGCCCACCCAAACTGGGTCGTATAGAAACGCTTTGATTCGGGTGAGGACAATTTCAAAAATTGATAGTCCACAGCAAAGACGCTCTTTTGTGAGCAAATCTCCTTCTTTTGCAATGTAAGCTTGCTAAAAGATGTAGAAATCAGCATTATGCTTTTATGTTATATTAAAATTTCATACTTTGTCAGTTCCCAATTTTTCAATATTTGGCACTATTTGCAAAGCGGCATATTTCGCTTCCAATCGTTTTAATTTAGTCTCTGGTTTTTCTCCATCTGAAACAATAACTGAGAATTTAGTATCAATAACCTTCATTACAAAAAATATTTACACCTTTGCAAAACGGCCTTGGTAAAATATTTTGGAATGCGGCTGCATGCAAGAGATCACAGACTTCCTCCTGAGACTGTAAAAAACATTATTTTAAAATATAAAAAAAAATTCTCTTTTCCCAAATATCTTACAAGACTTTGTTCCACTAACAAACAACACAAAATTGCATTTCCAATTTCACGAAAACTTTGAAACATTTCAGTGCGCAAATCCGGGTATTGTACAATATCATTTAGCTGTGCATGATAATACCCAAGAACTCCTAATAAATAATAAATATTATTTTTCGAGTTAAAAAATAATCGTTTTTAATTGCATTACTTACCCGGCGATCCATAATCATAACGCGGCAACTTGCAAACCTTGGGCATAACTTTCATAAGTGTTTTAGTGTACTGCTGAATAGTTCCTTGAATAAGATTTTTCACTATCTTCAACAACTCTTCCATTACGACAGCAATGCCTTGATAGCCAAGCAATCTGCATATAGAACGGAAATGCGGCGATCCAACAAATCCCGTATACTGACCGTATATGGTGCTATTGGCGATGTTTAGTGCCTTCAAAATTATACATTCTATAGTAATAATAATACTGACTAATTGGTGCAGTAAAATACCTTGGTACCCCAAAGAAAGTGATGAGGAGCAGACGGTGGTTTGTCTCGAGTCAATGGCTGAGCAAACGATATGTCTTTAACCTTGACAAAACTAGATAAAAAGTTTAAAGTAAATATTGGTTAATAAGGGTACAATAATATAAATAATAACCGATTTGTAGCCGCGTTATAACAGTAATTAGGTAGAAAATCATAATTCAACTCCCAAAACACGTGTAGTGTAATTCTCCCATAGGGTGCCAAAACGTTGTGATTGGCTTCACGGAACATTGCATCAAAATCATCCAATTTGAGATTCTTCGACAAAAGTTGGTGAGCCAGTCGATTTACTGATATTAATCCTTCCAATTCCTGAATTTAAAAAAATTATTTTAGAAAAAATTGAAGGGAAAAAAATTGACTTTTTATACCACAATTCCAGTTAAATCTCCACCTTCAAAACGACTGATAGCCAACTCCAGAGATTTTTGCAAGCTTGCGTTTACGCGTTGCGTGATTAATCGATTTAAATCAATAGATCGTCCCAAAAGTTGAACGTGTCGTTGTTTTAATAGTGTTTCGTATCTATTAGCAGCTGGATACGTGATTCTCGTGCCGTACTGAGCGCATTCTGATCGAAAACGTTTGTCCAGAGATATACTACAGGCAAATACAGTAACAGTTTTTTGAATGAAACTAAACAGCTTTTAGTTTTTAAATACCTTCCGGCCAAATGTTTGTAATGCGCAAATATTTGTTCGCTTAACTTGTACACAAATTGATCGAAACACAAATTAACTTCTGCTTCAACTTCATCATACAAAAATTGTTTTCGAAATTTGGTCAGTGCGTAATAAGCACTGTCATTATACAAATCAAGAGGATACAAAACACACCTGAAAAAGAATTAAACATTCAATTAAAAAAAAGCCCAACAAAAGTAATCATTATTTAATTTCGTACTCCATCATGGATGGTTCCTTAGTCTTTAATATGTGATCAGTTAAAATCCAGGGCATGGACATTTCAATGGGAAACTGAAACATTTTAAATAAAATTATTCACGGCTCTAAAAGAATTACTCAATTCATAAATTTCCAACGAAATAATAAAAATAGCACGAGAAATGTGGGGGTCACCTGTATGCGTTTTTCCATGGTAATGATTTCAGTGCATTCTTCGTTATGTTGATGGTCAACTGTACATTTCTACAGAGCAACGGAAGAAACACACACAATATTTTCATTGATACGTAAACTCATATAAATTCGCACACGCAAAACACGTACACATATGAGGAGAGTTAAAGTGGAATATATAAAAACGTAAGGTCTCAATAGGGTTTATGAGATTAGTATAATTACGGCATTTATATATTGTACAAACTAAAGCACTATTAGCGAGTAGTTAGGTTAACGATCAACAATAAACATATACACACAAAATATGTACCTGAATTCTCTTCCCCATAGTCATCTCTAAATAGAATTCTCTGTACCACAATTGAGATAAATCACAAGATTGCTGCAAAGTCTCTGGGAAAAGAATTTATTTTAATTTAATATAAAAAATCGTTTGGCTGATAATAAATACCGCCAAAATTTAGCAAATAACTCCAGTTAAAAGATGTTTTATGAAACTGGTCAATTGCTAGCAAGTAGGGTCCGTCAATGTCTTTGCGCAGGGTTCTCTTTCCGCCTGATTTATCAGCAATCAGAGATTCCAGCATTGTTCGTACCATGTACAACTTTAAAAACAATTTTTTTTTAGTTAAATGCAGTAAGAAAAGCTTCTTAAATAGTTAGAACCTGAGTGCTGGAAGGTCCGACATTGCTTCGTGGAACCTTGATTTCAAAGCCAGTGTCGGGATCCTTCTTGCCCTTGAGTGCTGGATCGTCGTGTGGTTCACCACCTCTCACCCAATCGGCGCACGTCTCTCGCACTGACATGATTATGCTATATTTTTTATTTTTTTAAAAATTGCAATTTTGATTGTGATAAAATTAATTTTTTATTATTAATTGTAACCTTCGAATCAAATCTTTCTTGTTTTTGATAGCTTTCCTAAGCGGTTCTCTCAATGTTAATTGAACGAAGTCTTGCAATTCTGCATAAATATTGCCACGGATTGCTTCGGTAAATACAGTTTCCATTCTCGCCATTAAAACTTGAAGCCCTTTGATCATCGCGATCACTTCTATTAAAGCAAATTTTTCTTCGTCGTTGTAATTATATCGTGTAGCCTACAAATATCATTCAATTAAATTGCAAAAATTAACGCTTCGATATATTACTCTTTCGTATTCCTCAGCTTCAACTGGACATTCTTTATTTTGATGATGGTCAGTTGGATGCAACAATTTCCAAGAATACTAGAAAAAAAAAGCCACATTTTAAATTTAATCGAATTAAACTTATCGTTAATTCGAACCAGTTCAGTGACAACACTAGTCCAGTCAGCTAGTAATTGTAATCCCCTTAAAGCCAAATCGCAAATTTCTTTATTTTCAGAATCGGTCCTCGGCGTTTCTTTAAACGTAGTTGTCACCTAATTAAAACAATAAATTAGTTACTTAATTACAATTTTAAAAATATTGAATTTACTTCGTTGCTATATCGTGCTAGTTCACTGATATATTTCACGTGATCATCTCGAATCGTTGGTAAATGTTGCATTAAATCAGACTGAGGACTAACAGAATTAGCGCTACACAGCGGCCACTTCGATACGTCGAAATGCGGGCTTCGGCGGATGTAATTAAAAGGAGCAATTTGCATATCTCCGAACAGCGGAACAACTTCAAGTTGCTGTAAATGTTAATTTTTTAATATAATCTTTTTAATCTTATTGTTAACAATTTTTTATTACCTTAAAAATTTTATCAATTTTAGATAAGTTAATTCGTTTCTTCTGATCAAGTTTATTGATGTTTGTCAATTCACTGTCCATTAAAAACAGGCCGAAACCCATGACCTAATTATAAAAATATTACAGCAATCTGCTAACAAATTTATTGAAAATTACAAACCTTAACAAGCATATGTTTTTCACTGGGTGTCAAATACATTTTGCTTTCAAACATCTGAACACAAATGTTGACAACATCGGCTAAAAGATCTTCATAACCAAGGATCTTTTCTAAATTCTCTTTTAGCGTATCCCGAATTTTATTTTGAGTAGCTAAAAACATTGATAAATTTTGCGACTCTTGAAGAGCTTGGGAATCAGCCATCACTTTTAAGAATTGAGCAGCTCTGTAAGATAATTATTTTTATAATCTTTCACCTTCCGTAATGAAAAATGTTTTCCCTTACCTTCTGTAGGTTGAATAATCATTCTTAACACTCGATTTCATATTTTTTAATTCGTCAAGAACTGCAAACATATTAATAAATTTCCCAAGAGTTAATAAATAGGCTTCAGATACAAAATCTTTTCGTTTTTCCGCATGACATAGTCGTTTCATCTCAGCACAAAATCTTTCTACAGCCTTACGCTAAAAACATTTATAAAATTAAATAAATTTTTAAGTTTCATTAAATTTTTCCAATCAATTACCTGAAAATACATAAAATTCAATAGTTTATTAACTTCTGGCGCCAACACTTCTACAGTTTTTTCATAAATTTCCACACGATTTGGTTGTTCGTTCGATTTTGGTTGTGGAATAGCACGAGAACAGCATCTCCATGTATACAGCATTACTGCATGTTCGTTGCCTTCTTCCAACATCTCGTTCTAAGATTAATCAATAAATCAAAATTTTTTTCTAATAAAAAATTACTATTTTATTATTACCAGATTTGCGTGGACTGTGGCTTCTTCAATATACTTAGCCACACCAGTTACAAAAGCATTTCTGTCTTCAAAATTGGTATCAAAATTGGCCATGTACATCATACTACACGCCTGCGCTTCTATACACGGCTGTTGATCAGGGAGTGGGAGTTCATCCAGAACATCCACATTAGATAGGGCGTCTGGTAAAGATACTTCGGCAGCCATTTTCAGTGTTGGATGTTGGATTTATCGTATATTGAATTTAAATGTCTGTTAATAAAAATGATTGTATTAAAACTAGAATAACGCTAAATGTCATTAACCTTTTTATAGACTTACCTTTTACACACTTTCTTATAATACCATCTTCAGTCCTTATCAAGCCGTCTTTCCTTATGAGTTATTAAGCGATAAAATCCGTGAGAAATCGTCCTATAAATTGGCTACTTCCACTTTTCATTCTCCGACATTACTTTCGTTCGTTCAACCGGAAATGATGAGTCGGTGGCGCCATGGTGTGGCAGAAAATTTAAACATTGACGCCCTTTTGATTACCCTGAACTCACCATGGAAACAGACGGGGCGTAACGATAAGAATGGTTTAAACTACGTGACAACACTACTTGGATATACCATCATTGTCAAAATGATTTTTGAAATTTGCTTTGGTGAGTTGAAAATTGTGCGCCGCTGTTTGGATGTCACGATCGGCGCCTAATAATGCGTAGGAAATTTTTTTTAATATGCATCAAAAGCCTTCTTTGTATTTCCCCCCTCAAAACTTTGTTGATTACAAGATTTCTGATAATTTTTGAGCGATTTAAAAATTTTGCGTTTCACACTCAATTTTAAAAAAATTATTTTAACCATATTTTTCAGGCACATCCGTCATTTGCACAGCTGTTGCCATTGCAGCTTTAACTGATATTTGGCGAATGCGCAAATCCGAATCCCACACAGTGTCCTCTTTATTACATCAATATTTGGTACAGTCCTGTCTACAGATAGTTGGAGCCGTGATGCACTGGAAGTTGAATAAAGAGACTGAGCAATGTGAAAAAGTAAACTTTAAAATAAATAAAACCGTTGAAACCCTTAAAATTTTGCCTCTCTTCATTTATAGTTGCAAGAAAAGTTTCTCCTCCGTGTTTTAAAAGAAAACCAAAACACGGTTTACGGCCGAGCTTATAATTTCATACAAATCAAATCAAAACAAGATTTCGTCGAAAATCATCCAATGACTCGTTACGATCATTACAAGACGTTCATTGACAGGATAGTAAAAGGCGAGAAAAATGTTTTAACCGCTAAAGAAACTCGTCTTTTAGCTATTACGTCAGGAACATCTGGAAAGAGCCACATTCTTCCAATGACTAGAGAAGTGTTCATTACTTTTTTCCTATACGGAATTGCAATATTAAGTCATTGCATGGTTAAATCATATCCTCAAGTCCGCCAACTCCAAAAAGTGCTGAAATTTTTTTACGCTCCAAGAGCCAGAGTATCCGTAGCTGGAATTCCCATAGGACCAAGCAGTTCGTCACCCGCGAATTCCAAGTCGATTTTACCTTTGTATTCAACACCACGACCTGGTTTTGATATTATATCAGAACCAGAAGCTCTTTATGTACATTTACTTTTCGCACTCAAAGACAGAAATTTAGGTATTTTAGCAAACTTATAAAAATTATATGAAATAAAATTCATTGGGGCTTATTTTAAGGAATCATTGAAGCGAATTTTGCCTCTTTGGTTCATCACGGATTTTTATCACTTCAACGGCAATGGCAAAACTTAGTTGAAGATATTCGTCTTGGAAGAACCAATCCGAATTTAGACATTCCGGAGGACGTGAGAGAAAAGTTGGACAGATTACTTAAACCTGACCCGAGAAGAGCTAAAGAATTGGAGGAGGAATTTACGGTTGGGTTTGAAGGAATTTCCAAAAGAGTTTGGCCCAATATGAATTTAGTTTTGGCTACTGGAACCGGAAGCATGAAATTGTATAGTGATATTTTAAAAAGAATTTACACTAAAGGGCTGAGTCATTATTCCCCTATTTATGCTGCAACGGAGGGTCTCATAGGAGTAAATCTTTGGCCTTTGGAGGAGACCCCAAGTTATTTACTGGTTCCAAAGTCGATGTTTTACGAATTCATTCCAATAAGCGAATCGGATAAGGAACAGCCCAAGACGTTATTCACCGAACAAGTTAAATATTACAAATTTTTTTTCTTTGGGATATTAATTATTTGATTATTCATAGGTCAAAGTGGGTGAAACTTACGAGTTGGCAGTGTCGACTGTCAACGGGTTATATCGATACAGAATCGGAGATATCGTTAGAATTGTACGATACGTTAAAGAAACGCCGGTTGTGCAATTTGTTGAGAGGTGAATTGCATGACTTGATTGTAGCTGTCTACTAAATTTTTACTTTTCTTATCTTTATTTTTATATTATTTTTTTTGTTTAGTAAGTTATGACAATCACATTTGTTAATACAATGCACTTGTGGTAGGCATGGTCAGCTGCTCAATGTCCGAGGAGAAAAATTATCAGAAAAAATATTTTTTGATGCGTTTTACAAAGCAGTTCAATCATGGAAAGATAAATACTTGATCGATTACTGCTGTGCTGAAAGCGGAATTGCGGCAAATCTAAGTGGTAAGTGTTTTTTTAGAGAGAGAAATAAATCGATAACGATTTTAAAAATAAAATATTTTGAACCTTAGATTTCCAGGGTGAAAAATTATCTCCTACACCGCATTATCTTGTTTTTGTGGAGATAGACGGAGCTCATGAGTTATCACGTACAGAGAGGTCAATGGTATTAATATTTTGTTTTTGTCGTATCTGACAAGGTCACGAATTTATTTTTTTGTTTCGTTTTAAGATTGATGAAAGTTTAAGGGAGCATCATTGGGTGTACGATTCATTCCGCAAAAAGGGAAGTATAGATCCTGTAAGTATTTATTTAGTAAAACGCGGAACTTTCATCGAACTCCGCTACTTCCTATTGGAAAAAATCGGTTGTTCACCGAACCAAATTAAAATTCCCCGGGTGATACATTCTGAAGACGTTTTGGCCTTCATTTGGAGTCGAAGAATGGAATTCCAAAAAATGTGACCTATTGTTAAATAAAATTATTTTTTACTTCCCGTATGCCTTGTACTATATATTTTGGTATTTTTTTTTTTAAATATTACTATTGTTTTTATGATAAGCAAAATATTGCTTTAATAAGATGGTTTTCCTAATACATATGCAGCCCAAAGATGTTGCACAATAGCAAGATTCATTTAGCCCAGCTTAAATTTTTATGATTTTACACATTCATTGGATGTAACTTTTTTTGGTCTGAGCTTTGAATTATTTATTTTTGTAATGATATATGAACGCATTGTTTTACTCTATTTTTTACGAAAATTGTCATGAATATTGATAAAATAAATGCACTGATTTTCCTAAGACGATTGCAATATATATTTATACTATTAGTGAGATGACTAAATTAACATTCACACAAAGTCAAATTTACCGCCGAAACTTTCAATTTTAGCTTGTTTGGTCTGCAATGCAGTGGCGCCATCTACTGTTAAGTTATTCAACTATCACCCATTCATAAATATATAGTAAAATTTTTATACTCACATTTCTATCAGTTCTTCAAGCCAAGCTCTTTAGTGGCTATGTCGCGAATTATGTATTTTTGCACTTTTCCCGTCACCGTTGTTGGGAAAGATTCCACAAATTTTATGTATTTTGGAATCTTGAAATGAGCAAGCTAAAAATTCCATTAAAACATTATTACTTATCAGAACATAAATTCATCGAGTAAATTAATTCCTCCTACCTGTCCTTTACAAAACGTTTTAATATCAGTTTCGGTTAATGTTTCTCCTGGCTTTAAATGAATCCAGGCACAAGTCTCTTCTCCCAATCTTGGATCAGGGACACCTACAACCTGATTTAAAAAAGAATACTATAACAGAAGCAAATAAGCCATTTCGAATCAAGTCTAACATGAACTTCAGTAATTTTGGGATGAGTATGAAAAAACTCTTCAATTTCCCTCGGATAAACGTTTTCTCCACCTCGAATCACGATATCTTTAATACGGCCAATAATTCTTATATGACCACTTTCGTCTGCAGTAGCTAAATCACTTGAATAAAATACTTTCAATAGTTCAAAACCATTAAATTAGCTTCCTTTAAATTTCTCACCCAGTTTTGTACCACCTGCTTTTAGTGATACTTTCTTGTGTCTTTTCCGCATCTTCCCAATATTCAAGCATAACCAAATAACCTCTTGCCCACAGTTCCCCAGGCTCTCCGCAAGGTACGGTCGTACCAGTTTTTGGATCCACAATTTTTATCTACGACAAACTAATTTTTAAATACAAAAGAATTATTTTTTTTTCATATTTTTCACTTCTGTATTTTCAATTGGTCTTCCAACAGTAGAAACTCTCTGTTCATCGCTATCTTCAGGCATCGTTTGAGTGATCATGGGACTCGTTTCTGTGCACCCGTAACACACCTACTCAATGAAAAATTTTAACTGTAAATACTTGTACAGTGTGAGTACATTTTACAGCTATATTCCGCGCGTTCAACTTTGTCATCACTCCTTTCAGTACCTCTTCAGGACATGTAGAACCAGCCATAATTCCTATAAAAATTTTAAGAATAAATTTATGGTGGAATTATATTTACAGGTTCAACTTACCTGTTGAGACACTTGAAAAATTATACTGTTCAAAGTAGGGGAGGTTTAATAAGTCAATGAACATAGTTGGAGTGCCGTACAATGAAGTACACCTTAAAAAGTTTGAATCTCAATAGTAATAAATTAATCGTTTCAAATATTTACTTCTCATTTTGTATTGCTTTTGCAGTCGCAGTGCCATTAAAAATAGGAGCTGGGTAAACTTGACAAGCGCCAAACATTGTTCCACCTAAGCCACCACTTACAGAACCAAAACAGTGATACAGCGGAAGAGGAATACAGATTCGATGTATCTAATCAAAACTCCATTCAAACATAGCAAATTTTTTTTAAAAAAAGATATACCTTTGTATGATAACCAAGTTTCCTACAAACCAGATTAGCGTTATTAATTAGACAGAAATGTGTAAGAGTTGCCCCTTTTGGATTACCTGTTGTTCCCTAAAAATAAATCATTAGCCAACAAAAATTCTCAGTGGGTTTTAAACTTAAATTTACGGAAGTAAATTGAATGTTAAAGGGGTCGTCGAATTGAATAATGTTTTGCAGTTCAGCCAACTTTTGGAAATGAGATAACTCTGCCATGTTTGCAACGTCCCAGAAGTTGTAAGTTCCCTTATAGATCTGTTTGACAGATATCATGATAACATAGCTTAGGCTTCCCAACCTTACATGGAAAAAAAAGATTTCGTAAATTAATTTTGTGTTGCTACTAACAAATAAATAGCTAAGTGTACTTGTTTTTAATGTTTCCGGACGTACTGTCGCATAAACTAGGCATTAACGGATTCAACATTTCGTAATAATTTTGGGTTTTAAACGTCTCTGCAGAAACCACAGCACGCACTCCCACTTTTTTCAGACAGTATTCTAATTCTCTTGGTTGATAAGCTGGGTTTATATTCACCTAAATCAAAACAATATTAGAATTTTTTTATATAAAAAAGCACAGGGTTTTATTATTTACCAAAATTAAACCAGCTTTTGCAGCTGCATATTTCGTCACAACCCATTCGTAACAATTAGGACTCCAAATTCCAATTCGGTCTCCTTTATTTAACCCCAACGCTAATAAACCAGCAGCAAATTGATCCACCTGTTAATGTATGATTAATGAGATATTATTAATGTTCACTCAGAAGCATATACTTCTTGTTTTAACTCTTTGTAGCTTTTTCTAACATTGGATTCACAAAACACGACTGCATCATGATCACCAAAAATTTCAGCAGATCTGTCTAGAAGTTGTCCAACGGTCATACCAATTAATGGCAATTTACCAGCTTGGTGAAAATAACTGAGTTTTCTTTCAATAATGGTAGTACACATGGTCAAATAAACTGGTTGAATCAAAGAAATATATTCTTCCGAATTGCTGTGGAGTAAAACTTTGAATGAAAATTATACTTCGCAGATATTGATATTACCAAATCAGTTGTGATTTGAGGAGATGAACTATGACCGGGGGTATAATTATATACAACACATTCGGAGGTCACAGAGTGGATATGTCAACAATAATTACAACCCATAAGTACAATTTTTGTCATAACGAAAGCTGCAATAAATATTGCATTTGAGCAGATACAATACTTAGAAAACTTACAACAAATCAGAAGAAAAAAAATCCCCTAGTCTTCTTAATTTTTTTGGGCCATTAAAGTACGTTACCCACGTCTAAAGTGCAAGATAAAATAAGGCCAAATATGAAAAAAATCACATTCTAGTGTATTAATTTCACGTTTTACTCTTTTTTTTTTACAAATGTAAATTTAAAACTTCGGGGGTTCTCAATAATTTTTTTAAATAAAATTTTACTTTTGTTCATTTATTAAATGTATGTTGCCCATTTTATTGTATTTATTTTCTCTTTCTGATTCCTAATTTTTTCATTGACTCTTCCCTCATAATACTTTTCAAATATTTCCCTGAATGATTCCTTGGAAATGAATCGACAAAAAAAATGTACTTTGGTACTTTAATATGAGAAATCTAAAATCAAGAAATTCCTTCGTAAATTTACTTCACCGCCCTCAATATAATTTAGTTTACCTGTCCCATGCAGAAATACTTCACCTCTTCTTCGTCCATCAGTTGACCTTTTTTCAACTTAATCCAAGCGCACACTTCTTCTCCATACCGTTTATCATCAACACCAAATACCTATTAAGTCAACACCGTGTTATCCAATCTCGCAACTGCGCATTAATTATCTCTTACTTTCACTTCTGCAATTTTTAAATTAGATAACAAATAATTTTCAACCTCTTTTGGATAGATTTCATCACCCCCACGGTTAATAACATCTTTCATTCGGCCTACAATTTCAACATAACCATTGTCATCGATTACAGCTCTGTCACTATAAAATTTTAAAACAAGTTATAAAATGAATAATTGTTGAAAGAAGGTGATTTCTTACCCTGTTCGGTACCATCTATTTTTTAGTATAACTTCTTTTGTTTTATCATCGTCATTCCAGTACCCCAACATTACAGAATAACCTCGAACTAACAATTCTCCACGTATGTTTCTAGGTACAATGTTTCCATTTTCATCAACAACTTTAACCTACAATCAAACGATTTAATAGTTAAAACATTTAAAATAATATAAAATTATTACTTCTAAATGATCCAAAGGATAACCTTTCTTTGCTTGTATTTCAGTTGAATCTGATAATCTAGGAACTAAAACCGAACATGTAGCCTCAGTACAGCCGTATCCATTCTAAAAAGTCTTTAATTTGAAATACTTATCTTATTATCTAGTAATTTTTAACTTACTACGACAGGACAATTTAATAGACTTCTTGTTTTTTGAGCTACGTCAAGCAGAATATCGCTTCCGCCGGATACAGCTGAAAGTTTTTGAAATTAGGACTTCTCTCATGTTGATAATCAAAATTATTTGCACCTAATTTCACATTAGAAAAATCATATTTATTAATATCAGGTAGATTAAGTAAGTCACAGTACATTGTTGGAGTGC
The DNA here is from genome assembly GCA_034686365.1 of Pachymerium ferrugineum. NCBI lineage: Eukaryota > Metazoa > Arthropoda > Chilopoda > Geophilomorpha > Geophilidae > Pachymerium > Pachymerium ferrugineum. Next base: position 3,252 of record JAQGAS010000585.1, on the reverse strand, counting down.
CAAAGAGTTGCGTGCATCTAAATGAAAGTCAAAACGAATTCTAATGATATTTATTTATGAAATTAAAGTTCTTACTTTTCAGTTGCGGCTACTTCTGCAAACGTTTTAACATTCCATGTGAAAGAAGGAAATACTGAACAAAACCCTAAAGCGATACTTCCAATTGATGCAAAGGAACATCCGTATGAATGATACAATGGCAAAGGAAAACATATTCTAGTGGTCTAAAGAATATAAAGAAATGTAATGTAGAGACTAAATAATGAAGATTCTCCCAACAGGAATTGCATGATTTAAACTTTCCTATTGGTCGAAAATTGTAACGTAATTAATCTTCAACCAATAAGAAACAACGGCGCAACATTCAAAACATTTCACACACAGTTCTCACTTGATTCATATCTTTGCAAATTCTTTTAAAAGCATAAACTGCATTATTCACTAATCCGTGATGTGTAACAACAGTAGCTTTTCTTAAACCTGCTGTGCCCTACGTAACAAACAAATTAATTCATCAAATGTTGAGTCTAATTTAAACAGGAATACCGATGTGAACATAATATTTGAAGGTGCGTCTGGTTGAACTTTTGCTTGTATATTCTCGATATTTTTCACCAATATAGGGCATTTACTGCTAAATATATCAGAGTACTTCCACGTACCTCTGAAAATTTAAATGCATTAATGCACACGTCAAAAAATGCTAAAGAATTTTCACTTACGGGTAACTTTTATTTGAAATGATGATCACGTGTTTTAAATCTGTAAAACTAATGTGCAAAGATTATACTATGTTTTTCATACGGTAAATTATTTTTATGTTACCGTTTGCATTCTAAGAGCCCTGGTTTGGAGTTCGGTAAAGCTGGAACGACAGTACTTAATATCTTATAGTAATCAATGTCTTTCACTATGTCGGATATAACGATTGCTTGCATTGAAACCTTTTTCAAGCAATATGACATTTCAAGAACTTGATTTACAGCACTTAAATGTACCTACAATATTTGTAAAAAAAAAAAAAAAAAAGATATTATGAGGTTAGACAGCGTTTACTTCTTTAATTTATTTTGATAAACCAATATCATTCCGCATTTTGCAACGGCGTATTGAGTTACAATCCATTCGTAGCAGTTAAAACTCCATATACCAACGAGATTTCCAGGTTTAAGTCCAATTGCCAATAATCCACTAGCAAATTTATTGACCTGAAATAAGTTTAATTAAAAACAAAATATTTTTAATTTAGTCGTCAATAGAAATTTAACTATATGTTATGACTTGCGTCATCTCTCAGTTCTTTGTAACTTTTCCTGATATTTTGGTGTTTGAAAACCATTGCTTCTCGCTCTCCGAATTTTTGTACACTCAAATCAAACATTTGACCTAAATTCCAGTTATATAAAATCTGTGGGGAGCTATGATGCACATAACTTAACGGGTATGGTTTACTCGTTAACGAACCCAATTTTCTTACGCTGTAAAATAAAAAACTGTATTTACAAAGTAATGCCAATGAAAACGAAGACTATACCTATTTAATTTATACATTGTTTTAATAAGAATTAAAATATCGTTAGAATGTGATTTCATCTTAAAAAATTTTAATTTCCCCCCCATTGAAAGTTAGATCAGTTGTTTTAGTCCTAAAATGAAATAATATAACTTTTAATAATAGACGGTATGCTGTTGAAAGTAATGCTAGCATGGAGCACTACTTTCCATAGCATACCAACCTTATAAATAATAAAACGTTGGACGAATAGAAATCACGAGTCTTATCGTTTAATTTCACTGATCAATATTTATAGGATCTTCCCTCTGTTGGCAGAATATGAAAAGTTAAAATTTGCTCATATTGCTTGAAATGGTTTTAAAAGTTGCAATTTAAATAAATTATTCAGTCAGTTTTAGAATTATGAAATTCAACTACCACGATTATCCTATTAAATTTTTATTATGTTCAACATTCAATTTATGACATTATTTTCATAATGATCAGGTCAAGTATTCCAATCTTGACCGTCGGTATGAATTATATAGATCAACGATTCACCTATTGGACTAGACTGTCGCATCTAATAAATTCCTAATGATTTTTGAAGAAGAATACGTAGAGAGTTCTCGTTGGTTTCGTTTTCTGCAAGGGGTGAACGGGAAGCACAAAGACTACTGTTAAATAAGCAAATTGATCTATTAAACTTGATTAGTGTTGTAGTCAAGGTTGGCGAGCATTTGGTATACCATCAAATGCTCGCTCAAGCTTGTGTTGTAGTTTATATCGATTATTCACGCAGTGGTACAACAATCAGCAAAGAAATGTATTACCTTTCGACGTCGTTCGTTTTGTTTTCTGCAGGGAGTGCACCGGAAGCACAAGGTAAGGGATATTAAACTTGAGTTTACATCAATTTTTCACGCAGTGGTTCAACTAATCAACTATCATAACGTATTACCTTAATTCATCAACAATGGCGTCCCCATTAGGCGGCAATTCCCCATAGCGGTCACATCTTGAAACGCCTCATGGAAACGCCTCATCTTCCATTTCGGGAGGAACTTTGAATGAAACAAACTTTTGTAAAGTGCCTATTAAAAACTTTGTAAAAAGAAAATTGAAATCTCTGATGAACTATTGAAATAATATAAAAAAGTAACTAAAAATATTTTAAGATGTAAGTAAAGAAATTAATTATGTTATGGTTAAGACGAAACACTAAATTTCATTTTACTATTATTTTCTTTGACGTTTTCTCAGTTCTTAAATGAATAAAAAAAAACCTTCACGATCCGCGTCGTGATTCAAACGAAGCATTGACGAAAGAAATTGTGGTGTGGCAGGTTAGAGTCATCTAGTGACAATATGTCAAACCTGACATGTAGTGCCATCTAGTATCATTTTTTGTTTCTAAACATTATGCATAATGTATATCATTTTAACTTTTAATTCATAGGAATTGTAATAAAAATTGTTTTTCATTAAATCTACTTCATTTGGTTCCCGAAATACTATGGTCGAGAACACTGCCAAAACTCAGTTAAGTCGAAAAAAGCATAGTTTACTACCTAATAGCAAGAGTATATAGATATATACTATACACATATCTTCTTGGTGGTAATGGTGGTGGTCATCCTTCATTCCTTCCTTCTTGGTGGTAATGGTGGTGGTCATCCTTCCTTCCTTCCTTCTTGGTGGTAATGGTGGTGGTTATCCTTCCTTCCTTCCTTCTTGGTGGTAATGGTGGTGGTCAT
>JAQGAS010000584.1:0-42338 GCA_034686365.1 Pachymerium ferrugineum | reverse complement strand
CTCGAACATAGAATTTCCTTTCCAGTTGTACAAATTGCATCTGTAGTTCCAAAGTCACACAAATGGTTGGGAAATTTTTCAACTTTACCTTATGAGAGAAAAAAAAGATATCTTCATTATTTTTTATTATTAACCCTGTTTTGTCTTGCCTGTTTTCCAGTTAAACACTTTAAGGTTTAGTCCATCGTCTCCGTAATAAATCAATTCGCCTATTAGTTCAAGGGAATAAATCTTTCTAGGAATAGTTACAGGAGTTAATTCCATCAGTAATTTTTCCGAACAAAATGAAAGATTCAATTCCTCTTCTTGTATATCCCATATACTAATGAAACCTTCTGAAGAAGCCGTGTAAACTAATTTTCCTTGCACCTAATAAGACATAAATAAAAACAATGAGTCTGTTTTAATTTCTAGTTCAAGCAGTAAAAACTCAATTATTCTACTTTCATATTCGTAAAACTATCGCCAAAATTAGTGACAGTAGACAAGTTTTGTGCAGTTATAGCATTCCACAAATCTAGTTTGCCACCATCGCTGCCAGTTACAATGAACTGTCTTTCGCACACGTATCCAATACATGATACTTCGTTATACGTGTAGAATGATTTTATTTCTTGACCTAAAAACAATTTGTTTATTATTACTTCTGATTTTGAATTATCTGATTTCATTTGTACCTTCTTCTATATTCCAAATTTTAACCATACAATCTACACCTCCAGTCATAATCACTCTGCTTTTTCCATCATAGCCTAACGTCCACAAAAGTTTATTTCCAGCATCTTCAGTCAGCAAAGTAAGGCACGTTACCGATCCTGTATGGCCACGTAAACTGCACTTTTCATGGCCGGTTGAATGATCCCAAATTTTGATTGTGGTGTCTCGACTGTGCACGAGAGAATGCCCGATTATAACTCAGCAAAACTTTCAGCAACACTTGAAATTTTAATATAATTCACCTGCATGATATTACTATATCTTCAGTAATTGCGACGCAAGTGACCAAATCACTGTGTCCTATCAGTGTTCTTACAGAGAAAATTTCATTTTCCCAATCGCAAGACAATTCTTCTTTATTTAATTCTGAAAGAAGTAAAATACCTTAACGAACAAACTATAATGATTTTGATCAGTTTGTATACCTTTTTTATTACGTTTAGGTTTTATTTCGGGCGTTGGTATTTTATCTAAAAGGTATATGTTTTATTACCAAAATAGAAAAAATGTTTTATTCAATTTGGATTTTATCAAACCTTCATTTTTACTCTTCACTTGTTGCTTGATTTTGGACTCGCACCGTGATAATTCCAATTCCTCAGACAAATCGAGCAGTTCACTGCGAATTTCTTCCTTTTTGCTCACCTGTTGCTTGCATATAGTTATGGTTCAAGGCTCTTTAAATATTTAGGTTATTGCTGAACTCACCTTTATTAATTCTTCTTGATTTAGTGGGCGGCTTAATTGTTCTAAATTCTCAATCTGTCGCAATTTTTTTCTTAATTTTCGTAAAATATGTGTTTGATATTCAGTATTGGAGTCCATTTGACACCAAGTTTGTCTCCTGAATCTGATGTTACCATTAGCCTATGTATTAAAAAGTCATTAAGAGCCAAGCTGGTTTGTTTGAATACGTGATGTGTCAGTGTCCGCTGAGAATATGTTGTAATTCTTATGCGGTAGGTGTCACTAGTTTACAGGGTACCCAGAAGGCGGGAAAATAGGGGGAAAAAAAAATGCGTAACCTCACATTCTAAGACAACTGAGAGCCATAAAGTGATTTGGTTTGGGACTCGGGTGTCCGGTGGTTTACGTCGTTTGCTGTAGTTTTTATGGTTGATGGAATTTCGGTATATTTATTGCTGCCCTTACTAAATGATAATTTTAATTATCTGAGTCGTAATAATTTAACAATTCTCAATAAATGAGGCAACAATTTTTCATTAATCATCATTTTAATACATTCATTACATACAATAAAATTCACAATAACTGCACCAGCCTTATAGTGAAGACTATATAAATACAAAAGGAAATATATTAATATAATACTAGCTAAACTTTTAGTGTAAATCTTTGGTAGCAAAATACTTAAAATGAGAATTCCAGCCACAAAAGCCACGATTTTGAAACTTTACAAAAAATATAACCAGTAAAATATAAACACCGATATTGATTGGTAAAGCGAAAATTTCATATTGTAAACATAATTATTTAAAATCATAACAAAAATCGTAGTTTGATGGATCCTTTGGTACAATTGGTGGCTCTTCAGGAATTTTCACTCCTTCCGTATCTAACAATCTCAACTTTATATCCATGCTTAAAAGTGTCTCTAAATCGCTTTTGGCTTCTTTGCTTGTCATCTGGTTACCTAGTAATGCATTGATTCCATCAGTCCAGTAATCGAATACTCGCTCATTCGGAGCAACAAAATTAAGCGAATCCATTTCAGAATCCAATAGCAATGAGAAAGCTAATGACCAAGTGGATTTTTTTCCTTTCACATCTTTCATATGGGGGCACTCTTTGCCGGTAACCAAAGCTTTAATGTCGACAACAGGAAGTTTATTATTAGATAATTCTTCCAGTGTTGGAATGGTATTTTCATCGCAGTCGCCATAATGAAGTATTTTGTGATTTGGTGATAATCTGCAATACCAAAATTTGTCCTTGATTCTCTGGCCTTTGTTTGTATATTTAGTAAACATGGTTCCATCAACTAGATAGCCTAGTCTCTGTTCTTGAATCAGTTCCATGATCTCGGGAGTGATTTGACAGCGGAGCTCTACTATGGGCCGAGCTTGAGATTCCCATTCTTCACGACTAGTTCGTTCTTGTTGCCATAAGTTGGTTATTTCACTGTAGGTCAAGGTATTCAGTTTAGCTAGAATATAAAAAAAAATGAAATTAGAAAATTTTAAAAAGACCACTTGAATTATGTCTTTGGGTGATTTTTGACTGGAGCAGTTAAAGTTTTTAAGCCTTTGCATCAATTTTTTTTGTGCAAAGCAGTTTAAAACTCACTTTTAAACTTGTCCAAAGTTGTGGAACTGCTTGTCAGAGCCCTCGAAATTTGTTCCTTAACTACGCTAAACACTTTTCTTAAATCTTCTTTTGTCGCTCGCATTTCTTTCCATGTTTTATTTAACAACATTATACAGATGCAGAAAAACTCTTCAAATGCGTGATCGTGTGTAAAAAACATTGGATAAAAAGTTTGTCCCTGTTCACTTGGCGGTTCCCCAATTTTCAAAATTTCGCATAGAAGCTTCGTTAATCCAATACTTGTTTCCCCAAACGGACATTCATGATCATCTGATCGGCAAGAATTCTCCAACACAACTTTAGTATACGCATCGGTATGATATCTTGCAAAGTATATCATGTTATCTAATGCTAGCATCCCCGGTGGCGTTTCAATAAAATCCTCAGCTGGATTCTGATGATTCTGAAAACCCAACTTCTTATAATCCTTAGCGTACCCTGGTCGTCGTGAAGTCGCATCTCTAGCATCGTCATTATCAAAAGCAATTTTCCGTAACTCCAGAATCTTTTCCCTGTCATCAGCATCTTGAGGGTCGATTTTGGTCATTTTTCTTTCTTCTAATAAATTCAGCAATAACGACTGCAAGACGTACAACTGATGCGCCATTTCTGCTCCGATACTTCTTGATCCTTGTATTATATAATTCAGAATTACATTCCGGATCTGGCGAGAGGATAATGTGCCAGCCATCGCTTTCCGTTTGCTCTCATCTGCTTTAAGAAAGAGTGCGTTAATAAGAGCTATAGCATTTTGCTGTATCTCGCCATCTGGCGATTGTAATTGAACAATTAAATTCGGTAAAGTTATTTCTTGTTCAACCAACTGGTACTTTTTACTACTGTTTAATACCAAACTTTCCAAAATGGATAATGACGCTTTGACTGTTCTTGGTGTTTGATTTGATGTTGGGGTGCTGACGTAACTTGCGACTTTGTTGATGAATTTTGGTTCCAAATTTTCCCAGGAGACATTGCCGTGGTCCATGATTTCAACAAAAGCAGATAGAGTATAAGATAGACTCTCCCCGAAATAAACGCCATCTTCTATTAAGGATATTAGGAGTGTTGACCCTTGTTGATTGACGAATTCCAAGCAGAAAGTGTTGTCAGTTGCTAGTTTGGCTAATTGTTTTAAGGCGTCACGTTTCTCATCTGGCGTGCTTGATGGCGAGTTTAGTTTATCAAGAATTTCTTTAGCAATTTTAGTTGGAGATGGGGTCAGTCGGAGAATACTACCGTTTTTGATTTCGTTACGGTTTTTTTCGGTGATGTAGTTCTGTCCTGAATCTGAGAATTGAAGCGAGTACTGCTCCGGTTCTGATAACGCCCAAACGTTGCATAGGTCTTGAATGATAGCGGCTAACGGTCGTTTTTGGTCGAATTCAATTAGTTGGGGGCTAGCACCGCTTAATTCGACGGCGATTTTGACAATGTTCGTTTCCTTTGAGACGGGCATGTTGCTGGTGATGATGATTAAAGGGAACAAGATGGCTATATGGCCGCGCAAGGGCGACGCCTGGTGTTAGAATTAAACATATTGAGTAGACTGAACTTCATGACCAACCTCAGGTCAGAAAAAACCTTCCTTTAAAACTCAAAACTAAAAAGTGGGACTACTAAATCTTAATCTTAATATATTTCTTAGAACGGTCTCGAGGAATCTAATAAATGTAAAAACAATCCATTTGACCTTATGTTGACTCATCTAATTATCTTTTCTTGGACAGATTGGACAAACAAGATTGATGAAAAAAATTCAAGATAATATTCCAAAATTTTTCAAGGAATTTTTAGGAGACACCTTTCAATTATAATTTCAATTTATTTAATTGATATACATAAAATCGGCTAGCTTAATCGGCTAGCTGAATGATTAGATGACATCAACACTGTTTATTTCTCTTTCTCTTTTTTGGAATCGCTGTTGGCCTTAGACAACAAATAGCCAGCAATGCCAATACAAGTGGCGGCACCAACTGCAGCTGCAGCTCCCAGCTTAATGTTGTCAACTTTTTTCTGAGTTTTTTCACTTGTAAGGTTCATCAAATTCTCATCATAACGACAATAAAGGGCGAAGTGCTTGCATCCTCGAAATTCACTTGGAATAACCCATTCTTCCTCCGGAGCGGATCCAGCACCTTTTTTGCTTAAAGCTTTTTCCACAATGTCGTCGCTGTTGTAAGGTTCGCATTCCAAGTCTAGCTCCTTAGAAATGCGAACTCTTGAGTATACATTCAGCATGTCTTCAAATGAATCTTCAAGAATACACCATCCATCTTCGTTTACTTCGGAATTTTCTTTCCCAAATATTGCTTCTTGAACGCTGTCATTTGGCAATCTGTCGTTGCAACAATCATCTTTACTGGTATAATGGACAATAGTTGGAATCTTTTTTCCGTGTTTTAACTGATGTCCAATATAGACCGCCCAATGAGGATTATCAGCACCGTTTTCAAATTCCAATGTATCACCTTGACAAATTAATCGATCAAGCATTTGTGTAAGATTGTGCTTGTCGAACCATTGCGAAGTCTTTACTTGACCTACTTGACACGCCATTCCTTGAAAGAGAGATTGGAAAGAAAATGAATTAGTAAAAAAGGTTTAATTTTGAAAATTTGACAGTTTGAAGATATGCGACGTAACAATGTTTATATTTATATGGTAGCATCACGTGTGATGTCATCGTTCATCGATAACTTTAGCTTCCGAAGGTTTTTTCCTTTCCAAGTTTTAGAGGAAACTCAAAACCTCAAAGCGGAAGTTAAGGTAATCATTCTAGGCTTGAAAGCAAAGAAAATACTTTCTTTCTCATTTACAGGGTGGTAATTGCGCTGCATTACAATCGTAACATAACGTTCGAGCTGTCAATTACCGTGGTGAATATGCACTACACTCACTTAGCCTTAACGCAAAAAGTCTGAACTTTAATGTTATATAATTTACTTAATCTATTCAGTCGTAAAGGAAGAACACCTACCTACTTTATCCGAGAATTTGACCAGCCATAATTTTCGCTCTCTCAACCGATTATAATTTTGGTTGAGGTTGACCGGTTCGGTATTCTGAAAACCCGATTATTTGTTTTGTTTAGTGGCTAGGGGTATGAATTACTAGCTGATGTAAATAACCCCTCCTGATTTTTCTTTCGAAAGACTTATTCGGGTAACTTATTTCTCTTTTCTTTTATGTAAGTACAAGTGTAAGATGTACATCTCAAGAAAGACATAAGTTATTTTATCTTCACTAAAAATCATGGCAGCTTATTCGGTGATCATTGAGTTAGTAACCATATTTGAGCTTGTGTAACACAGATTCTTTAAGCATTGTAAATTAACTTTTTTCTTAGGTCCTTCATAAAATTAAAGTTGTGTGTGAATCGTTCATATGATCTCACAATTAGTTGCTCAGATCAGATTAGTTTATCATGAATTTTGATTAGTTTCATTTATCTATATTTGGTCCCTTGCTTACATCATCATTATGTAATGACACTTTTCATTCAGTTGTCAAAAGGAATGGGGCACTCCATTTACTTGCATCCCTAAGGTCCAAACACTATACTATAAATGTTATTTACTTCTGGTATTAGATAATTAGTTACTGTTCTATTTTACAGTTTATTTTGATTTTACAGCTACCTCTTTTATAACACCACTCGAATTACTATGAAGCGTAGACTGATATCTCGTAATTACCGCAAAGACGAGTTGCATTTGTTCTATGATGAACTTCGAGTGGGTGATTTACTCGAGTTCAAAAGAAGAGGCTTTTCTCATTGGGCTGTTTACATCGGACTGGAAAAGTTTGAAGGAACAGAACAACACTGCGTCATACATCGTTCATTACCAGCAGACTGTGATTCAAACGAACGATCTCTTCTCTTTTTGGCAAGTCGTTCCTCACGATCAAAACGTTCTTCCACTTCAGAGAGCATAGGCGAAGAAATTGGTTCCATTCAACTAGATAGCATTGTGATTGCGTTTGGAAACACCGACCCTAAAGATGTCGTTTGCATAAATAACCAACTGGATGAAAAATGGCAACCTTTCCAACCAGAAGAGATTGTGGCAAGAGCTAAGGCTTTATTGTACGCAGTCGATCAAGAACCTTACAGTTTGGCTACAAACAATTGCGAACATTTTGCTACAAGATGCCGATATGGTCGTAAATTTAGTCGCCAAATTGTCAAAGGGGTTGCGAAAGTTGCTTCCACTGTAGTTGGCGTAGCTGCATCTGTGGCTGCAAGAACCGCTTGGAGGGCAGCCATGCCAGTTGCTGTCAGTGCTGCTACTGCAGCTGGGGTTTCAATTGGTCCTGGAGCTATAGCTTTGATCGGGGCTGTTCCAACCATAGTTGGGTTTATGGCTTCTGCTGCCCCAACTGTGGCACATGCTATTGAAACCCACAAGGGCCGTAAATGAGGTTATTGGTATCAAATGTATAAGTTGTATTTAACATAACTTCGGTTTTGTTGTTCAAATAATATAATTTTTGGTTGATATCTAATTTTTTAAATTTTTATTTTGGTAAATTGTATGACGACGTGTGCACGAAATATATTTTGTGAAAGACTATTTATAATCACTTACATAAATTCATGTGTATAAAATTTTGTGCAATGATTGAATAATATGTTGATTAAACATTTAGAATGTCGTATATGGCATTACTTTAAATTACAAGAATTAACTATTTTTTTATTAAATTTTTTTAATGAAATAATGGATGCTAGATTAGGGCATCTCGCAATCTTGCGGCTTTTAAAATACATCTTTCTGATTAACACATTACGTTTAAAGTCCAGTTACACTTTAGATTCATGAAAAATTGGTAACGATATTGTCTCTTCTATGGAGGGGTCTGAGCTGAACACGCTTCATAAAGCAGTGTAGGTCTTTATGGTCTTTGAGACTGAGTACACTTTATGAAGCAAATAAATGATGTCCAACTTCCTCTTGCAGGTCTTTTCCTTGGCCTTCTTGAGTAAGCGAGATGGAAGCTCATGTATTTTTTATATTTTTTCGTTTTTTTACTTTGCTTCAATATGGGCCTGTCCATTCGTTTGTGATTTCTGGTTGTGAGGTTTTTTTTTTTTTTTGTCGTTAATGGTTTGCGGGTGTGCAGTGTGTTTTGGTTTGGTTCAAGCTTTACCTTTATAATTTGACCTGTTCTCGCCGCATATGATGATCCTAGTTGTCTCTGGTGGCATTAAACTTTATTGTTATTCCATAGAATCTTCCTTCTTTCTCCTCTTAAGTTCTTCTGGTTCCTCTATCTTCTTGACGAAGACACATGGAAAGTTTGGTTTGCTAATATTTGTATTATTGTTGATGAAATTTGACTAAATGGGTATGAACTTGGCATGTGTTGGCAACAACACCATGATTTAAATGTTATGAGTATTAAATAAGAAGACATTTTACCTCATGTCTGGATTTTATTCAAAAAAATTCAAGAAAAAAAGGCCATTATTTTTTAGGATTGTATTCAATCCTCACTTGAAGGCAAAATGCAAAGGGACTACAACATGAAACAAATTGTACATGACTACAATTACAATTTTAAAGTCCCTTTAACATTTGTCTTAAGACTACATGATAGTTGTGTAAAATGAAAAATTTTTTAAACATTAAAAGCAAAGTTATCAACTAAAACAGCTACAAAATTATCTGATGTATACATAGAATTATTTTTTATCTTGTGTAAATACAAAGTTTGTATATAAAAATAAACATTCATTGTTATTTTAGTATTAAAAAATCAATTTGGGGACTCTTATTACTCTTGTTTGACAATATTTTAAATCTTATTAAAAATGGATGATATGTAAAAATCTCTTTAAAATAAAAAAAAATTGTACGTAATATTGTAAATAGGTAAAATGAAAAATGAGCAATGAATTATGTTTTAAAAAAAGTCTTTTATGAATACCTGAGTAACAATTTACATGTACCCAAAATTTCGATTTTCTAGTAAATGAAGTAGAAGTTCAAATTAGCAGCAACTTAAATTTGGTCCCTATAACTAAATTGTGGGATGTGATCAACACTAAGACTATTTTTTGAAAGAGAACGCATGAACTGATATTAATTGTTTGCCAAGTTGTTGCTTACCCATTTACTTTAAAAAATCGCTTATTGTACCTTTGGCGGCTTTCCTGTCTAGCTTGCATTCAATTTGCATTCGTGATTTTGTGTTTAATCAAGCAGATCATTATATTGACAAGTAGAATTGTGCATGATAAACAAATATTTTAAAAAATACGAAAGTGACTAACAGCATTGACTTCATTATGACCTAAGAGAGCAAATTACAAAGTTAGGTCATGCTTTGTAGTCTGGTCCCAGTCGCACTAATTGCTTTTCTTTGGTTTAGTTACATTTTGTCTTAAACTACTATGGACAAACATAATGCCACTCACTCTACATTCAAAAGTTTAAATAACTTCTAAATAAATATTTTAAAAAGCTTGTGATATGATAAAAAAGGCAAGTGTAATCTGAAAACTTTTAGCATCTGTAGATATTAGATGTTTTACAACTCAAGTGTGGAGATTAATTTGCATTTAAAACAAAACTTGGCCATTTTCTTTACACATATGAGGCATCCTTTTCCCATTTAACAAACAAGACTTGTTCTTAAACCTATCCACTCTAAGAGAAAAAAAAACAAATTATAATAATAAAAGTTATATAATAATAATAATACCAAGTATTCTTATATTGCCAAATAAACAAATTATTAACCATTTTATAAATGAAAAAGTACATGAAAATTCCCTTATATTTCTGAATTGAAAATTTTTAAAAAATTTTTTTTGTAACACGAAGTTTTTATTCTCTTTACCCATTAATAGAGAAATTCCTTTTCAAACATTACACAATCATTGCCAGCTTCAGAAGCCTAGACAAAAAACCCGTAATCACTTAACACAACCTCATTATTTGCACCTCTTTCTGGTTTATGTTAGAAACCATAAAGAATAAAATCTCAATTCAAACTTCAGATTCAGAGACTAATGTGGTTTGTAATATTTTTTTCTCATTAGAATTCCTTCGTTATTGAATCTACATAAAATGCATTCTTAATAGATTTATTTGAGTTCTTTTTTGTTAATACTATTAATGAATTTCTTTTTAAGTAAGACCACATTGTCTCTGAATATCTCAAACCACGCTCTCAAACGTTCTCAATGCTAAGCAAATAAAATCCCAAACGGTACCATTCCATTTTCCTCCCATTGGTCTGATTGGGAATTTTATATCCACCATAAAATAATTTTTATATATGTATATATTTGTATTTATATACTTCCCTAATAAGACGAATTTTAAAAAAATACTACATTTTTAAAAAGAAAAAAAAAGCATCTAAAAGTATTCAAAATGATCTAATGTCAGAAAACTTCTCCTTTTAGGAGAAAAACTTTTTAAAAAGCTGTTACTTCACCTTACTCATGCACAAAATAACCACACAAAATATTCTACAGTTTGAAGAAAAGAAAAAAATATAATCACTAATTCTACTCAAACCTAATCTATGGCCACACAAAATTTTCATAAAAATTGGCACTTAGTAAAACGTGCAGAAATACAACTGAAAGCTACACAAAATGATATTTTCTAATTTTACTAATCATAAACATTTTTGATTTAACATTTTTTAAACTTGCTGTTTCTGCAAGATGAGATTTTTAAAAACTTTTAACCCCCACCTTTGTTGTTTTCATGTTAGACACAAAATGTTATGGCACTGCAAAAATAAGTTTTCAATTTTTTTGAAATCTTTTAGAATGAAATTTTTACAGCCTTTTCAAGGCATGGAGGGACAATATAAACATTAAAACTGAATTGTTTTCAATTTTTTTTTTCAAACTACAAAAACAAGTAGAAAATCAATTACAATTACAAAAATTTAATAAAATAAATTTGCAGATATTAGAAAATGAATTGAAATCCCCACTCAATTTTGTCTCCAAATAAATGTTTGTACTCTGGTACCTGAGTTTGATTTTGTAATATGTGATGAGGTATATTAGCAACTCAGCAACCTGCTTTTACGTCTTTTATACTTCCCCTTGCTCCATATTCCCTCTGGGTGGGCCCCAGCGTCATAGACAATGGTTTTCAACACAAGTATTCATGTAGGGATTCGAGAAAACTGGTGTCTTAACACCTTAAAATGAGAGGGACCCCCTCCCACTACTCAATCTTCTTTTTATTTCTTGTCTCTTTTTAGCACACAGGCCCTTTTTTGTCTAAGTTTTACAACCCCTATACAGATCCATTCACTAACCCTTTTTTCTACCTTCTCACCCACTTCCAATCTCAGACTAGGGGGTCTAGAGCATCAAAGGGTTTACAACCAAAAAAATTCACAAAATGGATTCCTGTTGGGGTTTTTCTATCACAGACAATTCTTCAATGGGCTCCAGTTTAGCTTTTGTTTCAAGTAATTGTATTAATTTTTTATAATATTGCTTTATGCGTTTGACGCAAGATAAAATTTCAATTCATTTTCTTAATTCTCTACTTTAAATTTTTAAAACTTTACTTTTACACTTTCATCTGATTTAACAGTCAGTCAATTACCAATCATAAAACAAGCCACAAGAGAATGGTATAAATGATATTGCAAAATTTTGTGTTTAACATAACATATACAGGTGTAAATATTTGGAAGATAATTGAGCTAGAAAAAACTTTTTAAGTGTATGACAAATTTAGTCTTAAAAAATAATGAATAGAAATTTAAATGAAAAATAAATGTCAAAAACATTAAAATTTATAAAAAAAAATTATACTTTAAAAATTCAAAGTTATAAAAATGAACACAGTTTAGTGTAAACCCGCAAAATTTCATTAAAATAAAGCCATGAAGGCACTCAATCCACTTATGTCATTTTGCTGAGGCGATGACATGTTGGTGTTAGCTGAATTACCCCCGTCTACATTTGTGCTGCTGCTTGAAGTTGAACCTGATGTAGGTAGATGCAGTCCTGGATTTGCACCATGATATCTTGGGTTAAACACCATTGTTGGGGGTGGTGGTGGACCTCGAGGGAGAGGTGCAACTGAAAGCGCTGCATCTTTGCATTCACTTACAGTGGAAGCCATTTCGTAGCTGTAGGCCGAACTTTCAGATGTTGATGTGCTGGCAGTAGACGGTTGTAACTGAGGGTGAGATACACCAAGCATTGCTAGGTCTAAATCAGAGCTTGAGAGGGAATCCATTACACCTGACCGCCCAGGATAACAGACTGGATCATATGTTTGTCTACGTGGCCTTCGTGGTTTGTATTGGGTCTTTGCAGTAGCATTCTCACTGTGATGCTTCTGCACATGTTCTTTTAATTTGTCACGTCTTGAACTTCCATAGTCGCATTGATCACACTTAAATGGTTTATCATTTAGATGAATGCGCTCATGGCGTACTAAATGACTTTTTTCTATGAATCCACGACCACATACAGAGCAAATGTGTGATCGTATTGCCATGTGTGTTCTCATATGAGCAGCTAACTGGCTTTTTTTGGGTGATGAGTATGTGCAATTTGGATACTGACATCGAAATACATCACCTGTGTGAATTCTCTTATGAGCTATCAAGTGGGACTGGTATTTGGTGGAAAAGCCACAAGCATCACAAAGAAATGGCCGATCATCCGAATGGGTGGCCAAATGTTGATCGAGTGTACTCTTGATAGCAAACGCGCGACCACACGTTTCACATTTAAATGGTTTTTCTCCAGTGTGGCTGCGCGTATGTGCAACCAAGTTGTTTTTAGTGCGGCATCTGTAATTGCACTCGTCACATTTAAATGGCCGCTCATCTGTATGCTTCATACGGTGGGTTAGGATTAGCTGAATCCTGTCACACACATAGTCACACGATTCACATTTGAAAGGAGGTCCCTCAAAGTGCCCCTTCATGTGCATGTAGTACTCACGGTTCCACTTGCACGTAAATGAACACACCCCACATTTATAAGTGACGTCTTTTGCATGTGCTTTTGATACATGCTGTTCCAGTCTTACAGCACCATGTGCAACATAACAGCAATGAGGACATCGAATTCCACCACTACTATTGCCATCAGAACCTTGGGCAAACATCAATAACCCAGACTCACTATCGTCATACAATTCCTCTTCAGAATCGTCATTGTCGTATTCTTGAACACTTCGTCCGTCATTTTCTTCATCATCATAATCACTTTCCTGTCGAAACCGTTTCAATATTCTTCTGCCGCGTTTATGATGAACCAACTTCATATGACCGGCTACTGGAACATTCACAATCTTCCTTGGCCGTCCAACTTTTCGTTTTTGTCCTCTGGCTGCTGCAAAAGCTACAGCTGCTGCTCTTTGTCTTAGGGTACCTAAAAAGATTAAAAATTCGACTAAGTCTAACCAATGACATTATTTACAATATATATATATAATGCATTTATAAGTGCATAAAAATAACTTTTAAATGTTTTTTTTTTATATAAATTGTTATTTTAAAGTTAATGTATGGGTTGATAATTAACTAGTTAAAAGATTATACTAAAAAAATTAGTGACTTGTTTCCAATGTCACTTGTTTCTTTACAATTTTATTATACTGCGAAATTTTTTAATGGATAAAAAAGACACAAACCTATTCTTAGTACCATTCTGAACTATAAATCACCCTTCCCTTCATTCCACTCTCCCCTCACTTTCTTTTCAACTATTATTCGATTCAGGGCCAAGGCCACATCCTGCTCTAGTGGAACCTTTTTTTTGTTAACCCTTTCATCTCTTGCACACACACCCAGTCTCCCTAACAAACTTCCAAACCTGAATAGATTGTCGTGCAGAATAAAAAAAAAAGAAAAAAGAAAAAAAAAAATACTGGTAGTAAGAAATAAACTGTATTGATCAAAATTATAAAAACATTTACAATTTTGATCAACTTAAAGCTTTATTAGCTTTAAATATTTTTGATTTGTTTTAGTAATACTGCATACCCTTTTCAATTTTTTTTTTTACAAAATTATAAAATTAGTCAACAATTACCAAGTCGAATCCTCATGTTTTGATGTCTTTTGGATGCTTTCAAACTAACATTAATTGAGGCTTTTTTGTCTTCAGTCTTTGGAATAGAAGACTCCCCTACTGACACTGCAACTGTGACAGCATCCAGCAGAGCTGGCTCTTGATCAGTGTCTTTGGCAGTATTGTTAGTTGTGGTAGATTCCTGCAGACCTTCAATTGCAGTTGATATAGCCATGTCAAGAAAACATTCACTGTCAACATTCTGCTCCAAATCTCGCCCAAATTTTGCTTTTAGCTGTTTGTATGTGCTAAGGAAATGTGTCAGTTGAACTTTGTTCTCGACAAGACTTTGTAAAAAAAAATAAAAGCATCGCTCATTTTCTTGAAATAAACTCTCTTCTTCAACATATTGAGATAGGGCCGATTTTTCTATGCAATTCCAATTAATAAATGTAAGAAGAGTTCTAAGATCTCTTTCACGGTTATTTTGGTTGTGTTTGATCCACTGACAAATCAACTTAAGTAGCGCCAAGTCAGTAATAGACCACGTTTTATCGCTCAGGAATGATTCTATTTTAGACAAGGGGTATTCCATGAGCTCTTTTTGGCGCATCACTTGTGTCATGTTCTTCTGGACGAAATTTGTGGCCGTTTTGACAAGCGCTGGCATGTTGTACTTATCAGCCATCTCTTTGACACTAAGGCAATTGGTGATGTCTAAATTCCTTTCCAAATACTCGGCACAGTAATTTTTTAACTTGGAAACTAAGAAATGATTGGCCAAACGAAGCAGCTCCGCCACGTTGTTTTTGTCGATCATGACATTGCCCGTATACATATAATTTAGCAGACAGTTGAACACTTCATGATTTTGACATGTAATGGTTAACTGCTCCTTTACAATCTTGTGCATTTTCAGGATGGAATCAAAGTAAGGGCTGCACGCAGCTAACACATTACGGTGGGCGAGAAATTGGCGGCCTTGCACGTGTAAAATAACATCGCAAAACCGTCCTGATTCTTTTTGACTTCGTAACTTGTCGAGAATAACATTTCCCTGTTGATTTTCTGTAAAATTCATCATTGCGTTGTTGCTGTTGTTGTTGTTTGTTGTTGTTTGCGCCATTTTGTGATTCTTTCACTCTTGATCCACCGCTCCTACCATCAATACTTGCACGTATTTCCACTTCCATTGAATCGTCCGTGGAGTTGAAGATTTGATTAAGATCTTCATGATATGTTTCGCAGTGCTTTCATTGCTCCCACCCCACCATCCGCCTTCGTTTTTCTGGCGGCTCAATCAGCACCATGGTTCATTCCGCTTTGCGACCATGGCACAGGACCGCACTCGACACTTTTTTTAAGACATTTTTTAAATTATTTTTACTGCTGATACTTTGAACAAATATTTTAAATTTAAATTTAGATTTAATTTTGTAATTAGATTATTTTAGTTTGACGTGAAATTAGAGAAACTGTAATGAACTAGAAAAAGTGTATAAATGACGTCATCCATTATAAATTAGATTCACGTGTAGGTACTCGGAACGTGGGTTAAAGTTAGTTGTGCCATACATCTAGATGGGGAAACAATTTTTGAGCGGTTTTTGCAACCGAATTTAATGTCATGCAATGATATATTTGACTAAAATTTGTGTTATGAACAATGGCATCAGACAGAATAGAAGAGGTGTCATCAAAAAGTACAGCTGAAAATGCAATTAATGAGGAGAGTAAAATTGAGAGCCACAGTGATGTTCAAGAGGTGTTTTTCTATATATTTTAATTTAATTGTCAGTAATACCTAAGGTAATCTTAGTAATTTAAGGCAGGTGTTGATGGAACCACGCAGACAGAGATTCCTGAGGCAGCAGAAACAATGCAATCAGAAACTGTCGTGTCAGTAAAGAAAAAGCCCACGATGAAAAAGAAAGGTCCCAGAAGTTTAGCGGATCCAGTCATCATGGAAAACGCTTACTACATTTGTCATGACATGGCTGATTTCATGTTTTATCGTGGGTATAAACAAGGATCAGGAAAAAAATAAGACTACAAATGACAATGTTATCAAATTCATCTAAAATTTAATAGTCTTTATTTGAAAAACAAGAAATTTGTAAAATACCCTATAAATAGATAATTAAATTTAATAATTTTAATATAATAGCATAATTTCATAATTGAAGATATATAATTTTTAAATTCGAATTATATTTTTGTTAAAGACCAAAAGTTGTATTTTTACATGTTTCATATCATCGCTTTGGACTTTAAAAATTCAGATAGAAAGTGAATTGCTGCGATTTCAGTAATATTTTGTATTTTCTTGTGAAAAAACGAAAGATTGAACAGGGACGTATTTAAACCCGTGGAACAATCACAAATTTTAAGGGTCGAGGTTACGGGTACGTTGATTTACGAAAAATATTTTCAAGTCTTATGTCGCCAAATCTGGCTTTACATGTAGGCAGATGCTACTGGCACTAACCCTCAAATTCACCTAACACTTGTCTGCTGCCAGTTGCAGTACTACTGGCACTAACGCTGAAATTAGTCTGCTGCCAGTGCCAGTAATGCTGTAATATTACTGGCACTAATACCTAATATTTGATTGCTGCCAGTAGTAAATGATACTTGTACTATTAAAAGAGTTTTAAAACCAGTTCTATATTAATTAACACAAGAGAGCTGTTGAGTTTTTAACTATTTTTAACTATTTCTGTTGACTTTATATTTTAGTCATATAATCATATAATCATAAGTAGTTTCTCCGGAATTTTTCTGTCATCATGTTTTTTGTTAAAAAAAACTTGCAACCGAACGAAGTTGGTAGATGCTTTTAATTTGAAACTGTTAAAAACTTCCAAAAATTCTGCAAAGGAATTGAAAAGTGCACCTTAATTTCTCCACGTTACTGCAACGTGGTTACAACGTGGAGTGAACGAGAAACCCTTAGAATCTTCTGAAGAAAACGTTGTATAAATTCAGAATATCTCGGTACAGCAATTATGATTCTTTTCGTCTCGTGTAAAAAGTTGGATACCATATATATAGGGTACTATGTGCTAAGCCCTCTTGGTAGAAGGCACATATGTTGATTAAACTATCATTTATTCAACATGGGGAAACCAGCAAATGTAAATCAGAGCTGAATACACCCCATGAGCAGTTAAGTCTGTCTGATTTTGCTTAAATACCGAGTACACTTTATTATTAATTTTATTTCCATACCTGGTATTCATTGGAGAGCTCCGTTTGATCTCCTTCGGGCTGTTATAGGAAAATCTAGTATATGATGTATAAATAAGTTGTCGTTGATTTAGATAACGTCTCGCTGTTGGGATATCTTAAAATCTTCTTCGATCACATGGACAGAACGCTTTTATTATTCTATTGGAGATTATGGCATCTCTGAGAATAATACTAATACCACTTAATAAGTGTATTTTGTATCTGCTGGATTATTAGGTATGAAAGCAACAAGAAATAAGTAACAATTTTTATATTATTTACGAAATAGGACATTAACTGGATACTAATCAATTTATTGGTGTGTTTTGCAAACCCACCTCAATAGAATTAGAATTCGAATTAGAATTCAATGTTGATGTTGATGTTTCATTAGTTTGCAACGTTGCATTAATTTCTGTAAGTTTGGAGCTACCCAAATTGGAACTGTTCTTGAATGGTTCAGATTGGAACTTTTCGCAATCGCAGTGATTATATTCACAGATAAACCTTATTGGCACGCCGTTTAGTGCTCTGGTATCACAATCGACATCTTTCCAACAACTCCGGTGTCGGCCATGGACCACAGCGACACAGCCATTTTTGTTCTTATGTCTTCTTTGCCTTAAACTTATTGTTTGGACGGGATTCCTTCGAAGACAATTTGATCTCCGAACACGTGATTTTAATCTTCTGCAAGGTTCATCGTGACACCACTCATGATAGAACATTGGTCTGCCTGTAGCCATCCATACATATCTGCTCCTGGTGTACATATCAGAGGCTGACGTCCAATAAGCTGACATTTCTTAATAAAAGTTATATTAAGAAATAAAAATATTTAATGGAAATATATTAACTTACTGTTTGCATGATAAAGATGCAGATTTATCGCATAGGTTTCCTCAATTGTGTCAAGGGTTATAAGAGTGGCATTTCTTTCTGCACACATGCGGACGGCTTCTAACCATGTTGCAGAATGTTTAGAAAAGTGATAACATCCGGTTTTTAATTTTAAAAATTCCGAGTCGAATTCGCAGTTAATATGTTTAGCATATGATGTGTGAGAGGTGAGACACACGTATACCAAAAAAATGAGTATAATATTACGCAAAGACAGCTTTACAGGTATTGATTTAGAGTGATATTTCCAGTCGTTTAATGCCATAGTTAGGGGACAGGTTTCTCTTCATAATTTTGGTAATGACCAAATGTGTTTATATATGCCTCATGTTGTTTTGTTACCAAAATTTTGATCTAAACGTGGCTGCTGTCGACGTAATAAGCAGATTGCAACAATTATAATTGAAACACTGTAATAATTAACTTAGGTTTCACAATTCAAAATGTAATTTACATAAGTAAAACACCTATTTGGAATTTGGCAATTCCAAGGATGTTTAAATCCTGTTATTTATTTAACAAATACGTTCGGATTCCGATCAAATCAAAATCTTAAATTTTGTTACGGGTATACACTTGCTAAATGTTGAGGATCCACTTCCACAACTAATGGCTTTGAACTCATGGCGACATCTAGTGAACATAATCTAATGTACTAGTCACTGTAAACAGTTTAACTGGTTGATGCAGATCAGTTAAATTTTGTATAAAGGACGTTTCATACTTGGTACATTACAAAGGCAATACGAGTCGTGATAATTTATCTCGTTTCTTAATCACTTTTAATCTTATAATTATAATTCATTTTAAAATATGAATTTTTGATATTCGAGGGTACTTCTTTGGTTTAGTAGAATAGTTTTCAATAAATTATTAGTGAATGTATTATTTGTTTCTAATAATTGATTGAAGAACATTTTTTCAACTCCACACGGCACCTTTACTACTAAAACATTTTACTCATTCACAAGGCGGTGCAGGTTCAAGCTTCCTATCCACAGGTGGCTCTGTAGTTCCGAACGCTCCAACTTTTAAAAGATTACCTGTCCTACAAGCCTGAGGCTAAACTTGTTAGGGGAAAAAATTTGAAAAAAATAGCAGCAACGGTTAAAAAGAAACTTGTGACTCATCGCATCTGTACGATTTTCAGTGAAATGATTTTGCAACTTTTTAAATCATTGGAAAAATACAGCAAATCGAGAAGTTATAATTCTGGTTACCTTTTACATGACTTTATTTTAGCTTAAGTGTTAGGTTGGGTAAAACAATAAAAAAAAAAAAACCAGCATAAAGTTAAAAATGTTTTTATTAGCCCAATTAGAATTTTCTACATTTCAACAAAAACATTTTGATTAAATCATGTCATGCAATACGTAAAATTATGTGTCTTATACACAGTCGACAAATTAGTAAATTTAATAAACCTACATAACTGCAAGCAAACTGTATGTATGCAAGAGATAAATTGCAACAATAGCCTACAACTAATTTTCAATAACAAAGAACCAGCAGAGAATTATATTGGATCCTTTGTTCGATCCAAGCGACACCACCAGGGACGCCAAGAAACTAACAGTTTTGACATTAGCAGAAATCCAAATTTTCACTAAATACAAAAAAGTTCAAAAAAAAAAATCACCCATTCAATCCACAACTAACTCTCATCTTCCAGAAGCGATTAATTTCATCACAAAAACTACTTTTCCTCCTTCAAAAAAGTTTCAAAAATAAAACCCCATTCACAACTTTAAAAAGTTAATTAAAAATAAACTGAAGTTTCTCCACCAAACTCTAACCATGCAAAATCTGCACAAACCAAAACCATTAATCTTACATTAAAATAACTTACAAGTCGCCATTGTTCTCAGAAAAAGTTACCTGCTCATAAGAAAAAAAAAATTCAAAAAAGCTCCAACTGAACATTTTGTTGCGTAGCAATTTCCTTCCTCTTTGGATGAGTGTGGATCTAGTCATGAGCAAATTCCATGGACTAGAAGCACAACCATCCCATGAGAAAGAACAAAAACAAGCGTCCTGAGAAAGCACAACCTTTTACCCAAGATGGCGGAGCCAAAGAGCAACTTGTTGAATCGCCGCATAAGCCATAAAAACTGGTGCCAAAACTCGAATGAAACAATCGAAAACTAAAAAAAGAATAAAATGATTAAAACCTATTGTGTGCACCTCTCAATTTTCAATCTCCAACGCGATGCGAATTGGCGGTTTTTTTTCTCCACCGACGATAAATAATGGCGAGCGTCCCAGCAGCGTCACTAAACACACCAAGATCACAAGCCGTTGAAACTTCACAGTTCAAACTTGACTCACTTGGACCCTCCGTTGGCCAATCGGCTTCCGACTTGGCGGTATTCCTGCCCCAGGCAGAGGAGGCCAAAGCACCCTGGAATTTCCTAGCCTCTCTCTAAGAGCCTGTTTTGAGAAGTTTCTTGGTTGCCAGTCGCCCATTGCGTCTTGACTGGACCTCCCCTTTCTCGTTTTTGTGCTTAGATTGAATGGAACGGTCCTATGGCCCTCCAGCAGTGCAGCAGCGGTCAATTAAGTGATGGAATTGCTCTTAAGAAGTTACAGTGCCTATAGTCAGTGGATAAGATTTTTTTAAGATAGGGATTGTTGAATGTAGAAGATGGCTGGAAATGGTGTTTGATTTTATAAGTGATCAAATGTCAATGCGTAATGCGAAATTGAACTGTTTGTGATGTCATGTGTTTTGCAATAAGAGTCTTGGCTGGATTAGCATGTGACGTCAGGACTTGAACAAAAAGGGAGTAAATTGTTGCTTATTATTTAAGTTTTTCATTTACTTCTGCTAAAAGAAAACGTAATTAATCTAGAAAGAACTTGTTATTACGCTTTAATTACAATTTAAATACGTATGAATAAATGAATAAGTTGTTTCTTACTTCATATTCTTTTAATCGATAACATTTTTGTTTTCTTTGTTGAAAAGTTTTATTGTTCCATAAAAAAAAGCTTAACACTTAATTGCTACTTACTTGTTAGAATTTGGTATCATCTAAAGCGATCTTTGATAAACAAAAAAAAATTACTTGATTTAAAAAGTGAAGAGTTAAAAACTTTTTGGATAGCAATCAGTTTTTCTAAATAATTGACATGAAACATGTTGTCTCAAAAAGCAAGAGTATATAGAAAAAACATTATTCTTATTTCTATATACTCTTGCTTATAGAGACTCAGCTAAAAAAAAAAAATAGACAGAAGACAAAGTTATGGAAATTTTGCAAGTTTTAAATTTTAAAGTAAAATAAAAAAAAAATCTATATCCAGTACTTAATCAGTCTTATTTTGAGTGGTTAATTATGGACATGGTGGACTTTGTTGTTAAGAGTATGTTAACCTCGGTAGACTATCATGCATTATCAATTAGATAGATGATACGTTTTCAGTTTGAGCTTTATAGATTATTTAACCAGTTAATAAATTGACGTTTTTTTCATACCTACGTAATAAATTAATTTTTTTCAATTATATGAACAGAAACACCTACGTCCCGCCCCGCTGCATGGCGCTCGGTTTCTGTAATTGAGTTGCGTGCGTAAACACAAATTTAGATTTAAAAGTCAAACTATTTTTTTTAATAATTTTAATCATTTGGCATATTATTTTATAAACGATTTATTGAAGAAAATGTAAAATTATTATGTCAGAATTAATTCACGTACCATCTGCACGTGACCTCACCTGATTCACTCCGTCAGCGAAGGCGTAATGGCGGCACGTTCAGGGCTACTCCTGAAGCCTGTCCACCCTAATTTTTTAAGGTAAGGTTTAATATAGCGTACCCTAGAGTTGTTAGTCCTTACTCTAATTGGGCTCTAAGCTTAATGCACGAATTGCACGAACGAAGCCGAGCCCGTAATTTTGTTTAATTCGGCGTGTTGATTTATTTGTTAGGTATGGTACCTCGGACAAGGAGAATAACTCTTCTCACATTTTTTATTCCCGGTTCTGTATATTATATCTGTAGTTCAAGCTGAGTTTACTCCCCAAAAAAATAATCGAAAAATTTTCAGGTTTATATTTAGCGAATTAATTTCATTCAAACTGGCCCTCATCATAAGCCTATTCGTTAGAGTTCATTTTTACAAATACAGTACAGCTACAAATAAATAACTTCAGTTGAATCAGGATACTAATCTGACGGTCGTTTATTCGGTGATGGTTGGGTTAAAACTAAATCTAGCTTGGTATGCTAGCACGTTGTTATGAATCCAAATTTTTAACTTTAAATTTGCGTTTATGCATTCCACCCTTGAGAGTCTAGTTGTTTTTCGTTCTCGACATTTACTATCCTTTTGTACTAGGTATGGGAAAAATCCGATCAGAAATGACACGGTAAAATCAAAATCTGCAGTCTTTATACTGACAGTGAGGTCGCTTGTGAAGCACCAAAAAAAATTGAACCGCTATTAAACATAAAACTTGACTTCTTTAATAACATTTTTCAACAAAATTTCTAACTAACCAGAAACTAATACAACAGAGATTCAAATTTAAGTTTGAAGGAGAAGACAAACACCTGCCATTATCCACTTCGTAACCCTTTCTTTGCTTTTCAAATTAAAAGTCCACACATACGTTGGACCACGTAGCCTGGTTTTGTAGACTGGACATGCGTACATATTTCGTACATCTTGCTTATCTACATGAATTGCTCTGATATATAAAACTGGCATTATAGCAAAAAGTTCCTTCATAAATGATTCATTAATTGTGGTAGCAATAACATCCCATCTTGCTCCCTCCATGTAAAGGGCATGAATATAAGCCCCTTCTCGAGGTGCTAAATTAAAATCTTCCCGTACTTTTTTGGTAACATCTACTTGAATGCACATTTTATCTAATGGCATTTCACTCTTTCTTGCTGTTGTTTGCATGACTGATGTCAAAAATGACTGAGGATTGAAAAGCCCACCTAACCACAATGATGGAGGTAACTAAAAGGAAATAAGTGATGAAACTTTCAAACTTAGGGAATAAGCAAAAATTAGGATACTTGAAATTCATTTGACCACAGTTCCAATTCCTTTATACGAATGAGCAAATCAATATACCAGCTACTAAGGCCCATTAAGGAGGGATATGCACGTTTTTCCCAATTTTCAGCTACTACATCGTTGAATAGAGCATTGGCCAAGGTATCCATTGCATTTGTAATTGTTAGTTCACCCTGAAACGCATATACTTTTTATAAATTTTACGTATAATATTTTTGGGTCGTACTTTGAGGCCTAAATCAAGTTCTTTAAGGGATCGCCTAATCTCATTTGTCAAAATATTCATGCGTTCACATTCTTGAAGCGCCACAATTACATATGGTGGCCGGTCGTCTACCCTTGTTGCAAGTTCAGCCAAATTGAAGGGATCTGGTAACTTGTCTAGTGTTTCATCCAAAACTAGCTTAATCTAACGTATAATTGTATTAAAATAATATAAATTTGATTGTTGTTACAATGCACCCTTTCTTCACGCGTCATTCCCCCCTCGCCAGCAGCTCCTGATTCTTTTGGTTGCAATTCCAATAGCATTTTAAACATATTATCAGATAATGCTGTAAGGAAACCTATCTCTGCATTAGGGTGTAAACCATAAAGATAAGGGGACTCGTCAGGCAGGAATTCATCAATGTATCTGTGATATCCATTGTAATCCAAATTCGGTGGACACAAAAATCCAGGAGCGAGATAAAGATCACCTTCCAGCTGGAAACGAAATATTTAGAAATTGGGAAATAAATTAAGAACTATTTACTTGTTCTTGTTTCATGTATTCTTCCAAATAAGCCCTGCACAACTTTCGATCCCAATCATCAGTTATATGTCCTCCGTACATAATTTCTCCAAATAAATAACGTAAATCCACCCAAGGAACACGCTGGTTGTTTTCCAAATAATTGTATAACACACTAACACTAATTGTCAAGTCCCCTTCAAACAATTATTTTAAACAAATTTTTTTTATATTTGTAAATTTGTGGCGACATACCAACGTTAAAGGGGTAACTCCTATTCCAACCCTGGGGTCCAAATTTTCGTCTCTCTGCCACTACAGCGTGAAAGTAACATAATGAAAATAGAATGCTCTTAAATTCAGCTTCTTTAGAACACATTTCGAGTGCATCCTATGTCCAAGAAAAATTTGTAAGGGTTTTCGTAATGGTTATTTTAAACGTAAATATCACTTGATCAAAATTCCACAATGCTTTATGCAAGTTAGCTTTGATGCCAGTAGGTGGCTCATTGGTTATTTTAATGGAGTTTTCTAATAATCCTTGAGGTATAATGTGAAACATGGCTTCTACCGGAGGTTCAGCACTGCAGTAGACACGGAAATCTGGGTGACTTCCTACGCCATACGCTTCAATTTTTTTCTCTAAAACTGGTAGCCATCTTTTAACGAGATGGATGTTCTAGATGACATTAAATTAAAACTAATTCTGTGTAGTTTAATGTCTTTATCTTACTTGTAAAATAACCCAATGACCTTCTTTGTATGCTGTCTCCAAAGCCGCTTCAGCCACTGGTTCTTGTCCTTGCCCCAAAGATACATTATGAAAATTTCTACATAAAATATCATGATGTTGAGAAAATTTCTCCTTGTAGTAATTTGTAATTTTCATACTGAGCTTCAAATGTCCAACCAAGTTTCTTGCCGAGGGCTTCCACATCTTTTAATGGATCTACTCCAAGTGATAATATAAAAAAAATTGGGATGGATGGGCCGCATTCTTCCCACGATTTAGCAAAATCGATGTTTCGCCCTTCAGTGTACTTCGAACCCATCCGTTCAGCAATAAAGTCTCTTTTGGAATCAAAAAAAGAATAGTCTGATTACACATAACAATGGTTTTCGCTTACATCATATTGTATGTCATCCGGTCAGGTCTTAGTGCTCTCATCATGCACATCCTTTGCAATGGGGATTTATTTTTCCATTCTTGAGGAAATCTTTCTCTTTCGGGACATTCGGCATCTACAAATTTCTGCCATCTTTTGGGAGATCCTTCAATGTCTTTATCCAATCCACGGTACTCGTCCAACATACTTAATGCCTAAATTCAATCATCTTTATTGACTGTATTCTATAGTTAACTATTAATTAATGCAGTCTTACTTTAATACCGCCCCAATTAACATTAGTTAGGAAATCAACCGGCGAAATTTGATTTGGGATAATAGGGAAACGAAGAAGAAAATCCAATTCGGACATAGTTATTTCAAAAGCAAGCAACATTATCTAGACAATTTGAAATTACTATTTGGGGGACTTGTTTAAAAATATTAACTTACTTGAAATGTCATTTGCGCCTGAAAAATTATTTTGTGCTTTTCGAATAAACTTCGAGTAACGTATTGAAACACAGTAAACGATATTGAGTCAATCAAATTAATAACGCGTATTTTTGAATCTTCATTTTCTTCTGCGTTATCCATAGCTCTGGCCAACACAACATTAAACGCCTTTTAAACAAGCACAAAATTTTCAAGTTGATTTTTTTTTTAAATTTGTGATTTCAAAAAATACCTTAAGAGAAAATTGATACATCGGAGAGATTTTGTTCAACTCATTCATTATAAAATAGAGAATAGAACCTCTGGTGGCTGCTGCTCTAAACCCTTCTCTGGCTTCATTGATGTGAACCTCAGTCTTTTTTGCTTCTGCTACCTTAATTGCAATATGAGCAGCTGTTTTCTTAGTATGTTCCAAATTTTCTACAAGGGTCGTATCTCCAAGAATATTTCCAGTGGCTGAACTAAGTCTGTACAGCAACGAATCTTCCAATTCTTTGAGTAGAATTTTAAATTCGTTTTGTTGTCTTGTCAGTCCTGCCTATAGGCCAAAAGGTTTTAATGAAAACTATTGGGCTATGCAAGTTAGCATGTACTTTAAGTTCTTCCAAATCAGGTCTTTCTTTGCGAACAACTTGTGCCAATAACTGATCTTCCAAACCTTCTCTAGTGACAGTGAAATTGATAAGAGTTGTCTGAGCTTGCATTTCGGGTTTGAAATGAGGATTCCCCAATTTTGTGTGCAAAATGAGTTTAAAATTTCTGTTATATTCCACCTCTTTGTCACCAATTTTGATTGCACTAAGAGAGAGAGAGAGAGAGAGAGGTTTTTACCTGTAATACACTTTATGAGAATACTAACGCTCCTCTCTTGATCGTATTTCTTCCAAGTACGTGGTCAAGTACTGCATCTACTGTTTCATCAATATTTTCGAATAATGTCACATCACCATTAATTAATGCGAATTCGATGTTATCTAAATAACTAATAGAGATAATATTGAATTAAATTCGTAGTTCATACGTACAGAAAACGTTACCCTTTAGTGCCCAACCGAATCACTCGCAATCTATTGCCGTATTTTTGCTTTATCCATTTGACCCCTTGTAATTGCGGGTCAATCATTAATGGCCACCTTTGAGTTTGAGTCAAAATTGTTGCATTTTCCGTTGACATTCTATCACTCGGGAGACCTTCGTTGTTATTCCATGTAGCTATTTGAGATTCATCTGTAACTAGGGTCAGTGGGTCGAGGCCTTCAGTGATAGGAATTGGTGGCTAAATGTTCAAATTATGTATAAAACAAAGTGATATCTAAAGTGAAATGCAAATTACATCGCATGTTTTTAAATACTCATTGATCATCACGTTCATTAAATGTACACGGTAGGGTTTACTGAAGCAGCCAGCATACGAGACGAAAGCTGAAATTCGCAATACATCTCCTGGTAAAGCAATTTCTTGTGTACGCAATGCAGCCACCGCTGTTGCCCATCGAACGTTTTCTGACTGAAGCCCTCCGACTAATCTGTTCGCTAAAGTAATTGTTCGTTGAGTTGCTTCCGCTTCTTTTTGACATCGGAGCTTTTCGCTTGTCGCTTGTTCAAACTGTGACGTCAGCTTTGACAAAGCTGCTTCCAATTTCTGGAAAGGTATGAAAGAGGCAAAGAGAAGAAAATTAAATACAATAAGTATATAAGGATGATACAACGTACATAAATTTTAGCTTTAATGACTGCCAACTTTTCTTGAGCAATGGCTAATTCGGAATTGGCTTCTTCAAGAGCTTTGCGTTTTGGTTCCACATCGCAGTAAATTTCAAAGAAGCGAACGATATTGATAGCCCAGGCACACAAACCAGCAGCTGCCAAACTTTTGCTTCTAACAAAGTCAGGGTTGAAGTCGGGATCTTTAAGATATGGAGCTACAGCCTTGACTATATCAGGGTGAATGTTTTGTTTGTCATATTTGATAAGGTCATCAAGAAACTGGTCTACCTATTATTAAGAAATTATCATTTTTTAAGATACTTTCTTGTATCATACAATTCTAACCTTGGCCATGAGTAACTTTGCTGCCTTCCAACTTCTATCTTTTGGTACTTTACCTTTTGGTGCCATAAGTACACTTACTGCAGCCAAAACATTAACAACAATAGCAGGTGGTGCACCAAATGACTTTAATTCGGTTAAATTTGCCTAACAAATGAAAATAGTTTACACTTAGTACAAACCAGTAAAATGTGTACTAACCTTGTTCAAGGTGTTCAGTGCGTCTTGTGCTGCTTTCAGTGCTGGTTCGGCCTTTTCCAAATCCCTTTCACAATCTTGTTGTTTTTTGGCTACTTCCATATTGAAAGCATGAACCTTCTCCTCTTCTGCATCGGCAATTGCTTTTTCTTTGCTGACTTTTTCAGTCTCAACACCAACAACCTCAATCAACTGATCAGCAGCTTCATTCTTTTGCATCAATTCCACTTCTTGCTCAGCCAAAGTTGCTTTCAAGTCCGCTACCTAATAGCGTTTAAAATTAATCATTTGGATAATTAACTACTTTTTAAAAATTTTAACCTGATCAGAAGTGCTTCTTAACTTGGCCAATCCATTTTCAAGACGATCAATATTAACAATAAGGTCTGAAAATTTTCGTGTCAACAAAGATCTGTAAAGATCT
Organism: Pachymerium ferrugineum; assembly: GCA_034686365.1. Lineage (NCBI taxonomy): Eukaryota > Metazoa > Arthropoda > Chilopoda > Geophilomorpha > Geophilidae > Pachymerium > Pachymerium ferrugineum. Next base: position 14,134 of record JAQGAS010000584.1, on the reverse strand, counting down.
AACTGTTCCAGAAAGCTTTTTGGTGTCGTGTAATTATACCGGCGATCATTTTGTAAATACAATTTACTTAATTCGTTCACTGAGATGTGCACAAAAGCTAAAAACTTGGCAATCGGAGGCTGAGCATCGACCTGTAATAAAAGTTACTGAAATTTAATTTTCGTTTAAAACTGGCAAATGAGAACAATTGTGGTCAGTAACTATCGAACCACAAGTATCACAAAAGGTGCCCTCCACTTACCGGTAGTTGCGGGAGTTCCGATATGGAAGACATACTGACAGATATAAGAGCGTCTTCAGGCCATTCGTGAAACCATTCAATTGATGTGCAATTAGTAACTGCAGGGAATTTACGACTTCGTGCACGCAAAGTGGTTCCAACGGGTGAAAAGCACAGAACTACCTAGAAGTAACCGCATATGTTACGTGTAATATTTAAATCTGGGTAATTTTGTACTTTTAGTTGTCTTCTCAGTCTGGTTATAAAATACTTCCAGCAATTTTCACGTGTATCCATTAATCCACTAGCTTTCGTGTCAACTCGAACTCCGTTTATAATATTTTCAACTTCGTCATCAGGATACAAATCCGGAACTTCTCCTGACGCTAGTAAATCGTTTATAAGTACCAAGAATTTCTCTTCAGCTACTTGGGCGTCTGTCATTAAAAATGTAGTGGCAATACTTTTTAGTCCTGCTTTGATACACACGGCTAATAAATCCACCTTTCAATCAAAGTAAATCAACTTTAAATTCTCATATTTTACGTATTTTATATACCTTGAGATCCTGAATTCCATAACCTTTTTTAAGGGTAATTTGGAAAACATCCAAGTTACTAAGAAATGATGACAGTCGTGCCAAACTCTGTTTACCACTACCTCCAACACCAACCAAAAGAGCGTTCCCACGTTGCGATTCCAATATTCGATTTATTCGAATTCTGAAAAAAAGAGATAGAAAAACAGTATTACGCACTACTGTGAATTCGATATGCACTTCTAAACCTAAACTACTAATTTTTAAGTGACTAAAACTTACGTATGATTAATTGCATCGCCAAATAGAACCAAATTCATCACTGCATTTACTTCATTGTAATTATTCAGAGTATTTTTGAGTTGTTTTTCCAACTGAGTCCAACTATGTACCGGCATATACTTAGGCTCGGCTAATCCCGTGGCGTAATGAAAGTAAACTAGTGGTTGTTTTAATACTGACTCATCATAATCCTGCTAATAATTTAATTCAAATTATTATTTTAAAGCCGATTTTAAATTGTTAAAATAGGTACATCTAAGTTTCTTTTAAGTATTTCGTGTTGAATTTTAGTGAAATACTGTTGGTCAGTTGCATCAATCATTTTATCTCTGTAAACGCGTTCTGACTCATGAAGAAACAACCGGACAATGTCATGTGAAGTTTTTATACAGTCTGCTGATGCAAACAAAATACCCTTGGAAAATTAAAGCCGTTATTAAAAAAATACTGATTAATATTTGTACATAACCCCTACTTGGAATATATTGGCCAAATCTCTCAAGTTGAATATATAGTGAAATTTTATAGCAGTAGGCAAAAAAGCAGCGGCAACTTTCATATGAAGTGCTAAAGCAAGTGTCACTATAAAATCTTGCATCTTTTGAACTACTAAAGGGAATTTATTTGCTCTGGCAGTCAGATGTTGGGACAGGATGCTTGTGTAAATTGTATTCAAAGCTTCCAAATTTGGGAACGCAACAGTGAAGACAGAAAAATGGCGCTGAACACGACCTGTAATTGTAAAGCTTCCACCAGTTGGATTCATGCAAGAGGCATATTGACAGTTATGAATATCTTTGAGACTGAGTTTGGTTCGATCGTACCAATGACCGTACTCAATATGTTGTCGTACTATAGTTGTAGGTTGAACTGTGAAGTATTTATCAACCTTTAATAGTTAAAAATTTTTAAAATTAGATCCTTTGAATGGTTTATTACTCGCATACCTCTGGCATATTCAAGTCATCAATAAAAAACACAATTTTTTTGTTTCCTGGTGGACCGTAATTACGTCCAGCTTTCTTTTCCAGTGGTTTCTCTAAAATTCGTTGCAACATCTCAGAAGTAGTGTAGAAATTGAAGGGTACATTTGTGATGATATATCTGTCTGAAGGCAGTTCTGCCAAGCTCTGCTGCATTAGAACTGTTTTGCCAGATCCACTTGGACCCACTAACAAAACTGGTCGTCGGATGTTAACCAGTTCATGGATAAAGTATCTTATTCTTGTTGTCTCAGCTGTGTGCACCAAGACAGCCTTACCAATTTATCAAACAAAATTACCAAAAATCAAAATTTTTATTGAGTATTGAGTTACCTGCAATGGTCTGTCAGGATCTAACACAAAATCTTTCATTTTATCAGTCCATGGTAGAAACCGTTTAGTCTCTTTGTCAACGTAGTAGTCGAAGATTGAGCCTGTTGATGGAAATTTAACTGACTTGCACTCGCTTGAAACCCACTTGGATAGTTCTACTCTGTAATCAACTACCTACGAAATGTTTACAATTGTATGTAAGACGTTTCAATAACCCCTGCACAAGTTATACTTACTGGATCAGCATAAAGACCTGACCCAAAAGCCCAACAGATACAATAGATGAAATAGAGTTCATAAACTTCCTTCGGCGTATCTATTGGCACATTCTCAGGTTTATACATAATCTCCAATAAATAACACAACATATGTAGGTGAGCAATCTCAGTAATGGGCGAAATCTTTTTGAATCTTGTACGAACAACTTCAAGAAACATTGGCACGTATTTTTCGAATAGAATTGCTAAGTTAGTCTTTTCGGATGTGTTCTCTCGAGTGTCGATCCACGATGTTATAAATCTAAAAAACATAATTTATTTCAATAGTTACTTTGGAATACGGTTATTAAAATTTTACGGAGTCCATCCTATTTCATTGGGATTTATATAAAGAATTCCAGCACGCGACACAGTAGCTGGAGTTGCTGTCTTTAAGTCCATAATTTCGAACATCATTCGCATGTTTTGAGTCAAGGCAATACGCTCATTACTGGCTAATGTTAATACTTTATTGTCATCCATTACTGTATTGAGTGATTCAATCCACATGGGGTCTATATCACCATCTAACATTATCCATTTTGGTCCTGTACCTGGTAAACCAACCAAATCTCTCATAAGAACAGACAAAAGACCTGCAAAGAAATAGAATATAAAGTACTATTTTTTTTTTTAACTGTAACACTCAGTGAAGTTAACCATCTTTCCATTCACGGGTTGCTGGGTTTATAATTCCGTATAATTCATCGTTGGTCACTGCTTTTGGATCCAGGTCAAATACAATGGGTTTTCTTTTCTGGAGAACGTATGTACGAACTAATGTCTTCCACACCTCTGTTTTACCTGTCCCTGGGTTGGCAATAAGGAACACTGAATGACGGACATTTATCAGCTCTTGAAGTTGAACAACCTAGTATTTAATTATGTGATTCTTAAAAGAGTGGCAAAGAATATCCCATGACCCATTACAATACAACATTCCACTTCAATAGCCTTTGCTTCTGACTAACAACAATGTGAGTAATTTAAATTGCAGTTTAAATTTATTGGTTAGGTGGTAGTCATTCGTGACATTTGTATTGCAAACGAAGAATTGAAGGAGAATGACTGTTTATAATGAATTCTCTCAAGATTGTGTGCAATTTCTTACTTTAAGAGTGAACCCTTCTTCTGCTTGCAGTTTCAGTTCAGAAGCAGCCGTTTTGATAAGTTTTTCCATTGCAAAATCTCGCTTGCGGGGCACATCCAATCCAGGAAATAAGTCACCGATTAAACCCAGAAATACTCCCATATCATCCGTTACCATTTTAGGCACATTGAAATCACGTAAAGCCCGCATCAGTACCTTGAAATCAAACGATTACATACTTATTAACTCGTCTTTAGAATAATTTTACCTGATCTTCTGGTCGTTCACGATCACTTCTCTTTAAAGAACCAGCCACTACCAATACAGACTTAATAGCCCTTAAACCCCAATCGTAATGATCCTGAAAAGAAAAATGACGCATAACGTTACGTACGACAAAAAACAATGTAATTAAAAACCACACAGAAAACTTAAAATCAATATAGACTAAATCGTATATTAGCGTACTTGTTTAGATAAAAGCTCTTTGCATAAAGAGTAGAGTGTCATAAATTTCCGTGCCAAAAGCCTTGCGTCAATGAATCCTTCAGCAACAAACATAATTTCACAAATTAACTCAAAATCCGGCACAACCATAGCACAAGGTCTGAAAATTTTAATCCAACATTTTATACACATCAATTATTAAATATAGTAATTCCTTTAACAAACCGGAAAAGGGTTTTGAGATTTTCAGGCAATTCTGCACGACCAGCATATCCTGGGTTCATTGTAATAAAGGCACCAGTTGTCGGTAGTAGTTTAATCGTGTCACCAAGAAAATTAAAAGCCTCTTTCTTGTCTCTAATTGCATCTTGCACACACTTGACTTGAACAGCAACCACAGACAACACTTCCACACTAATTCTATTGAACTCATCAAAACAGCCCCAAGCGCCTGTTTGGGCCAAGCCTTTAAATATATCACCTACAGACTACAAAGTAACAAACTTATAAACAAAATATGCGCTGTTAAAATTGACAACTTTACTTTATAATCCATTTGCTCAGAACAATTAAACACGTAAACCATAATTCCAATAGCTTTGCCCAAATCTTTAGTAGTTTCTGTTTTACCGGTTCCTGCAGGCCCCTGGGGAGCTGCACCCATAATCAAATGCAGTGATTGTGTCAATGTTATGTAGCACCTATCAGTTAAAGGGGTCACTACAAGCCGGGGAGTGCAACCCAAGTATTCATGACTATAACGAAATTGCGCGTCGCAGATATTGGCAAAGCAGTCTTTAACTTTCTCGTCCCAGCGATGACGTAGTTGGGATTGCCACAAAAATGCTTGTGCACTTTCAACTTTTTGAACGGTCATCTTGAAAACAACGTCTCTAGCATGCACATCTATTGTGCATATGGTCATAACTTTTTGGCGATCTCCAGCTGTCATTTCTCCTACAAGAATGTTGATAAGTGCGTTTAGTTGGAGCACTTGTTTCTTGTAATAGTCTTTAAGAGCATTTTCGTAGCCTTCTTCAAGGCGACCAAGGGCAATAGTCGATTCTGTAGTCCACCAAACTTGGGTACCACAAAGAGAAACTTGAGCGATGTAGTCAAATATCCAAACGTCTCTAGGTTTTTCTTCGTAGGTCACCACTGCTTCTTCCATGTAAGTACGAATTGAATTTTTCATTCGTTCAAGTACTTGGTTTAACCAAGTTTCTACTTGACCTTCACAAGCTATTTCCTTGTCCAAAACAACAGTTTCGCCGTCTTTGGCTTGAAAATGTGTTGCGATTTTTGACTGTTTGCCTCCAACTTGCTTAAATAGCAAAATGGCTAATGAGTCGAACAGTTTTGTTAAATGTTGCATCACCTTTAAAACACATTAATGAGTTATTTGCAGATTTTGCTGTAATTGAAAGTGAGCAATTACCAAAAGTGGAAGATTTCCATTGGAGAGTATGTCGAGTAAGTCAGCTGATGAAACGAAATAAAAACGAGGAAATGCAAGCTTTTTAATTTCCAAATAATCGGCAAGAGCTTTCTCGCAAAGACTGAGGTCTACTTGCAATCTTTCAAGGGTCTCTATTAGTCCGGGCTTGGCTGTTCCTACTATTACTTTAGGGGTCTTTTGCAAGTCTTCCATTAGACGCTTGAATATTGAAAATAAATCACTTGGTTCGCAATAAGTTATTGAAAAAAATTATTACCTTAAAGGTCTTATCTACATTATCAAACCGAGTTGAATCCTTTGGCAGTTGACGTCTAATATCTTCAGAACCAATAAAAATACTTTCCAAGTTGCCCCAAGTGCGTTGAACCTCCATCCAATCATAAATTACTTGATCAGCAATGGACAATCTTTGTTGCCATCCACTAACTTCTTCCAAGAAAAAAGTAATGTACTTAGAAGACATGAGTGTTTGTAGCTGAACTTGATTGTCTTCTAACACTTCTATCAACTCTTCGCCAATTTTCAGCAATACATGGCCTGTTCTTGGGTGCTTTTCAAATTCAAACATCATATTCGACCAAGTGCTATTCATGTCACGCATTGTCTTTTCCATTGCCATCTCTTTAACTGATCTGTCTACAATATTTCGAACCTCTTCTTCAAAGTTGTGTAAATTAAGCTTCTGGAGATCAGCTAGTGTTGTGTATTCGTCTATTACGATCCTCACCTGAAATTGCAGTAATTAGGAACAATAATATTGAATAATTGTATTTGTTTACTTTGGTAGCTTCCATTAGTTGTATCCAATGTCTTTGCCTTATTGCTGGATTTTGTAAATCAGCTACTGCTCTTAAAGATGATGACAAATTCTTTACACACTGGTCTAAGTTTGTATAAAGATCCCAGAATTTGATTTCTTTATCCATTGCTTTGATTTCTTTCATAAAACGTCTGCACTCAATGTCCATAGTTTCGCAATTAATTGATTTCCATAAGGTTTTTTTCCATACCTCGATGTTGTTTTGAACCATCGTGATATAATCCCATAGTTGCTTTATTAATAAATTGTTGAGGAACTTTATAACAGGTATAACTAGAAAGGGCATTATTATACCTTGAGTAAACGCATTTCCGTGCGACAAACTTTCAATTGTCTGTACTCGTTAATTGGAATTTCAAATAGAGTGCAAGATTTGTGTAGTTCATGCATTTCGTTCTCCATACCGATAAGTTGTGAATTAAGCTATTAAAAAGAAAAGGTGATTACGAAAGTCCTGTTTAACTATGGGACAGGAGTTATATTGTTAACTAACCTTATCAAGCATTCGATAAGGATGTTCACAGTCAAATCGAAAGGCCTCATAAGCTTTAAATTGTTCTCTATATTCATGTTGTCGTGCCTATTAAGTAAAATTTTTTTAAGTGGAAAAATCAATGGTAAAATTTTTTAAGCTCTTACGTCAAAAGCAAGTGCTTTCTTACGTATGTTACTGATTTCGGTAATTTGCATTGTAGCCACAGATTGCCTAATGGAGGTAGCTAATCTCTTAGCTCCATTCCATTTTTCTGGCAGTTCATGAAGCATAATGTGAATCTCATCGGGCAATTCCTCGTTGTATGTTCCTAAGAGTTCAATCATTTGCTTAATTGGATCAAACATTTTGTCTGTAGAGTCCAATCTCTCTTTCACGTCTAACAAGTCGCTCATTGTAGCTACCAACGCTTCGTAATCACCTTCACGTACATTGCGTAAAAAGTTAACGTTTTTCTCTTTAATAAATTCTTCTAAATCTTGAAGACTAAGAAAAATTTTAGAGTAATTATATTTTTGTTTTTGGAATTAAATTTTGATTACTTATGCGTAACGTGATCAATTAAATGCTGTTTGAACATACTACTCCAGCGTTTCACCGTATTGAGTAATGCTTGCTTAAATGGGCGCAAATCCAAACGAAACCAATTTTCAAATACATGAGTTTCTTTGGTTTTTTCGAGTTTTTTATAAAGTAGTTCATATTTATCGATCTGAAAAAAAATTGTAAATTGATTAAACTTTGCAGTGATAATTTATTTGACTTTTAGGTTATTCAAATTCAAATATAGTTACATTTATATTTAAAATAGTAACTTTTTCAAATGGAACTTGTTGCGCCGCAGGAAATATAAGAATTCCTTTTATCTTTTTGATCCTCTTAGCGGATTGGAGGAAGGGAGGGTGAAGTTTGTAGGGAGTGTTTTCTAATTTTAGTCCCTACTGGATGCTTTCCCTCCCAGGTTGGAGTGGCTGTTGGTGAATGTGGTTCAAAGTTTTAAGGTGTGCCAAATGGTCGTGTGGTTTTTTTTTAACTTTCCCTTTCTTTCTGTTTTATTTTATTGTTTTATGGCAATACCTTTTATGGAATAATGTTAATATCTTGGAACAATTTGTTTTTTGCATAAATTAGGTTGTGAATATACTTTAAAGAAATAAAGGGAGGCTTAAATTCATGTATGCAGAGGCATACCCAAGCACAATTAAGATAATTATCACTGGAGGCAGATTTTACTCTTTTGTATTCAACATTGGATTGATTTAAACAAAAGAAAAGGAAGGTTCAGTATTCTCTGTGATCTCCCTGAGTGCCTCCCGTGGTTTTAGGAGTGTCAAATGATTCTCTCCTGCTCTTTTTTGTTTTTCTTCACACAAACTGATTGAAACTTTTGAATTTGAAGATGACAGCTTAAAATAGCTGACTAAGAAATGGATCGTAGGAAACGAATGTAAATTACAAGGTCTTGTCATTGAAAAATAATTGATATAATAAATTACTTTAAACCCAAGGCCCCTCAACATGTTCTAGCTAAGCATGTCAATGTCAACGTCAACGAGTGTGGTGCCACCTGTGGCTTGAAGTGGCACCTGTCTCTTAAAATTTTTAAGCTTTCAATTATCTCGCTTCTCAAGTATGTCCTCATTTTACCCTCATTTAAACGCGGCTATAAAAGTTTTACTTTCTTCCAATGTTGATTGAAAATTATTCTTTTCATTTTGTTGAATAGCCCAATAAACTAACACATTTGAACTAAGTGAGTACCTGTTCACGAAATTGATTCAGAGTCGGAGGGTTTTGCAGTTCTTCACATTCTTCTACAGTAAATGGTATTTCACACTCATCACCAGGAGCAGGTAAAACTCCAAAGACCAAAAAGTACCGGAGAATTTTTTCACGATTATCCGTCCACAAATACGTGTACTCCTCCCAGGTACTACGATATTCTGATACTACTTGCATCACATTATGAACTCTTTCTATTAACTCGGCCTGGGCATCAGTTAGACGCTCTTCTTGATCCATATCCATCTGCAGGTTAAATCATGAATTAATTTAAAAAGTAACTATTAGAGTGCAGTGTTACCAAATAGTTAGCATTCTTTTCTCGTGTAGAAATTCGAGTAATAAGCATTGATTGTTTGAACATTTCGTCAATAAGATCAGACACGAGCGCTTCCAATGACTTCGGATCATTTGGTTTCATGTTTGGTGTGAAAATAACTTCTGGTGGAATTAAATCCAAACGAGCTTCCATGAATGGTTGTAATGTTTTGCTCGGGTCTGTGTTTTCTAAGAAATATTTCAAGCTGAAAAGGAGAAAAATTTTTATCAACAATTGCAGATCTTGCGTGAACTCTCTGGTAACGATTCGCAAAAATACTTTTTAAACCAGCAGTGTACCCCACATCTTAGCTCACTTGTAGCCCAAACTCAGCTTATACACTGGAACACCCATATCTAATTGTAAGTTTAAACAAATGTATCACACCTAGTTTGAATAGCTTCAATAAATCCGTTTGTCACAAGAAAATCTATGTAATCTTCATAGTTCATCCACTGTTCAGATGTTGGATCCGTTTGAAAGTATTCAATATTTTGCTAATAAAAACACAAAAAATGAATTAGCAACATTTCAAAAGCAAGCAGAAATGCTTAGAAAATCCTACTCTCAGTAATTCATGTATTTTAACATCTGCTGCCATTATTTCTTCGTATCTCTTGTGCACTCTTTCAACCTGCTGTTCATCGACAGTAAGTAACGTGTCTTTCTTTTCATCTTTTCTACTGTGTAAAGGTGTTCTACTCCACGAATCAATTAAATCGTGAATTATCTCTAAATTGTCTCTGGCTCGTTGAACTCTGTTATCCAAACTGCCTACTAAATCCCCAGTCTCCTCCACGTATTCTCGTAGATCTGCAATAAATATTTTGATTGCCTACATTTTATCGTTTTGTACATTTTCTACTTTCGTTATTCCATTTCATATTTTTAAGTCCAATTTCTAATTTCTCTTCTATCGTAGCCAATTCTTCAGCTACGAGTGCCAATTCGGTAGCCAAGCATTCATCGATAATAGAGTTATATGAGGAAGCCAACATTTCTAACCGATAGACAAACTCTCGAAAAAAATCACGTTGAGCGTATAATGACTCTGCATTTGAAGGCATGTTCGAATAGCCAAACATATATAAGTATTTCACTTCCTTTAAAACAGCAGTCAACTAAAATTAACAAATTGTTACATCGTCGAGTTTTTAAATTCGAATGAAGGAAAACCTTTTTGTCGAAATTGACTACAACCCGTTGTCTTTGACGGAGAAGAACTGGTTGATCCATGTTCATTTTGCAAACGTCGTTTACGGCTTTCGCCCACGTATTGTATGTTCTGGATTCGTATCTAAATTTATGAGAGAAATTCAGTAAACTAAAATTTCACCTCGTAGAAAAAAATCAAATTTAACTAACTTGTCCAATAAATTCCTGAGTTTGTCATATTTCTTGAAGAGTATCTTTGCTTCGTGGCTTCTTGTTATTCTAAAATAAAAGTTTCAGATTGTTTACAAGCTTTTTTTAAATCTTTCATTGCAGCAGTTTACGGATGTTCTAATGCCTGAAATGATGTCATTGGTGCAACAATTCTCTGGCGGAGTTCTTGAGCCCATTTAACGGATCCAGCTACAGGTGGCATGTTCATATGCACAGGTAATTCAACTAAAGTTAACATAGAAATGACATGTTATCCCGTAATTTATAAATTACCTACAAAAAAATCTAATTTCGAGGGGCAAATTTCAATTAACCCATTTGGATTTATATGAAATTTTGTTCGTACCAAATTGGAACCAATTGAAAAATGAATAAATCACACTTTAAAATCTTATTACACCTAAAAGCTAATCAAATATACATTTCCTTAAGACTTACAATTTTGCTATGAAATGTTAATTAACAGTTTATTATTTAAAATACCTTTTTCTGCTACTAATATCATTCGTTGACTGTAAATTTTTTTAACGTTGTCCATTTCGTTTTCCAGCATAGTGACTACGATCGGGTAACAATCTTCAAAATCAGCCTTGATAATTGGTCGATCCAATAAAGCACCCAACGTGTCAAACATCTGTTGGTCCCAATATTTTGTTATTAAACAAAATACCAAACACAGTCAAATTGTTTCACTTTAAACACAGCTTCTGGGCCAGAGCAGTCATGAAATCCTTGAATTATAATAGTCGTTAAACGCAAGTCAAAATCTCGTACTCTGTACTGAAACTCTTTAAGATCTTTAGAGAACTCCTAAGATTTGAAAAATATTTCTAGTAACCCTATTTTCATTTTATTCCATCAAACCTCCTCATTAATGTCCAAGAAGTCATAACTTTTATTTGCAAAAGTATTGTAAATTTCCATAAATTCTGTATATATTTCAGAAACTTGAGTACTTAAAACACGACCTTTAATCCCTCCAAATTCTACTCTCTCCAATTTGATGAATTCAGTGGCCACGTCCAACATTTCCTACAATAGGTATTAAAAAAGTTATGTCGTAAAAACAATTAATGAAAGAAAAAAATTTATTAATTAACTTTTAGAACTGTCAGTCTCTCAACAAATGCGTCGTATTGGCTGAAAATAAGTGATGACGAAAATTCCCATTTTTTTGGTTTTTTACTTTCAAATAAGATTGGAATCCGTTGTCTAAAATCTTCATAAATCTCTTGATAGGTTAACAAGACCTTCAAACATTTCTCTAATTTATCCAGACTATCTGGGATCTCAGCTTGAAATACTGTAGAGTACTCAATAAAATTACGTGCCTAAAAATCAAATTTTAATTAATATTCAAGTCTTCAATATAATGTCTAAACGTACACTTTCTACAATAGAATTACAAATCTCTTGTAAGAGAATTACAATTCTTGATGGTTTGGAATAATGTTTGGAATTTGCCCACACTAAGCAAACACAGTAAAGAAAGAGCTTAAGTTTTGGAAGAGCTTCTGGAAATTCCACATTATCCATGTAATCCACATATTCTTGTAATGGACGTAAATGCATAGTAATATCAGTTGCTTCTTCCAGAGCTGAAAATCCCAATGCGTGTTTACTGTCACCATTTAAAATGAAATATTGATTATGCAGTAGCGAGTTATTTATGACCACTGCAAATAGTAGAACTGCTTCGGTTGCACCAATAACAGTCATGATACTGCATTGTATTACATCTATGCGAATGTGTATGTTAACAAAAAGTATATGTCTTACCAGAAGTTACTGTCTGATATAACTTAATCCAAGCTGGATAGTAACTACTATTGGCCACTTTGAGTAAACTTGCCATAGCTTTCATCGTAGGTTCTTCAAACTAAAAAAAAAAAAAAAAAAAATGTATAAAAATACTAATACTTATTAATATAATTTTCACCCTATCTTTAATAGTATCCAAATTTTCGTATCTCTCTTTCCAAAATGTCATTTCCAAGCGCGGGCCAGGATTTTGTTGGTTCATCATCTCCACTGCAGAGTCTCTCTGCAATAACTCAGCAACTTGATGTACCCATCTAATAATTGTACCCTCAATTGCATGAAGTAGTACAGTGTCTCCTACTTCACCCCTTAAAAAAAGGCCGAGAAAATTAATATCTTATAAATTTGAGTACAGAATCTTTACTTTTCTCTAGCTTTTCTCTCTACAATAAAAACCCGTTCGATGCCAACTGGTAGTGACAGCAAAGTTTTACCTTTCATCTCTCCGTACGCTTGAGTAAACACTCCACGCATGTCGCTCACATGATTCGAAATATCTTGGATAACAACATTAGTCCATTTTTTCGCATTTGTTGCATTAGCTAGCATTGGAGAAAATGCCTAATGGAAAATGTTAAAATTATAATATTCAATTTATAAAAAAATATCTAGAAAACCTCAATTGCTCTGGTAAGATGATCAAAAGGCTGAGCTGCCATTTCACCAATGATGAGAAATTTTCGAAAGCTTTCTTTTGGTACAGGTAATGCTTCTTTTTTCAAAAAATACATTGAACGCCCTTTTAAAACTGTAGGGAAATTTAATTGAATGGAGACATTGCCAGGGCCTGTGAGAACAACGAGCAAACGCCTTGCCAGTTTATTTTCAAGGAAGTCTTTTAGAGCAGCTTTGCCTTCTTCAGATGTAACAGCTCTACTCCATTTATCGCTTTTTACTTTTAACATTCTCATTGCCCAATTGCCAATGTAGGCGACTCTGGGATCTGGTTCACTCATTTTTGCATTTAACTAATACTTAATCGTTTGTATAACTTTTCAGCTTTCGAGCGTCAAGTAATATCGACTGGTTACCGCATTTCGCGAATGTTCGAGAAGAAGAGATAATTGTTGTAGTCAAGTATTGTTTGAATACAAAAGTCACTTGTTAGGAAACGAGGAGTTATTCATTAAACATCCGAAATATGAGCATACCGAAAATTAATACGTAAGAACGTTCGAATATAAGTATTTGTAACGCCAGAATTATTTTTGAATTTATTCTAAGATATTTTTTATTATAAACTGTTACAGTTATGAAACAAAAAGTTGGTTTTTTTTTTTTTAATTTACTCATAGTGGGTTGTAGGAATCTTAATTAACGGTAGTTGCTACACTTTAAATTTAGAAAGTGAGAACTGCCTAGTAAAAAAAAATTTTAATTGTTTAAATTTACCACTATGTACGTCATCTTCGCAATTAATGCGGGAGGGCACTTACCATTGAATTGGATAGGGTGTAGGCGTGTTTCTAGGCGCAAAGCATTGTGGGACACATTAGCATTAGTCATCGATTTGCAAACAGATCGCATCGCACTTTCACTCCACGCGCTCGGCAAGGTTGTTTCTCTCGGTTTTTTTATCGGTAAAATTTTCGATTTATTTCAACAAACTAGCAATTCATCTGTGTTTCTTAATTCTTGATTGAAATGAACGTCATTTCTTCTTTTTTTGAAAATTTTCTTTCGTAGCGAACGAAAATTTTCAGTGCTGATTCTCGAGTTAGGCCTCCGTATTTTTTCAGTGCACTCGTGCAATGGAATCCTTGTAATCCTGCGAATTATAAGCCATCCACCCAAGATTAGCACGCAGTTTATTTGCTAATACATCTCTACACCGACAACTTATGTTATTTTTAGGAAAATTCGGGTTTTTCAGTTTAAACGAGCGTTAAATCCAAATGGATGGT